>JACEFZ010018738.1:55000-57670 GCA_014155875.1 Cepaea nemoralis | reverse complement strand
ACTCCCCCCAAAAAACCGGCAGTAGAGTATCGACCGACACCGGACTGTCCAAGTTTTCTTGTCTACCCACTGATGCTCTTATGAAGCCATTTGCCTCCGAGATTCCGCCAGGGAGTGAATGCCTCACGCCGCTTGATCTTGTGTCTTCGCAGGCTAGGGGGTTTTCTCGTATGTTTTGGGGGGTTCTATCTTAATCACGGCCTGGGGGGGGGGATTTCTGTGTTTCTTCAGGGGTTCTATCTTAATCCGACGGTTCGGGGTTCTCTATGTTTCTGGAGGGCTTATAGTTAGTCTGTAATCATAGCCTGGCTAGGGGATTTCTTGTATGTTTCTGGGGGGTTTATAATCTGTCTGTAATCATCTTGCTAGGGGGTTCTCGTAGTTTTGGGGGGCTTATAATCGCGTAATCAGACTTTGTTTGGGGGTTTTTCGTATGTTTTTGGGGGGGGGGGGGGGGGGGTTTTTAACTGTCTGTAATCATAGTCTGGCTAGGGGATTTCTTGTATGATTCTGGAGGGCTTATAATCTGTCTGTAATCATGACCTTGCTAGGGGATTTCTTGTATGTTTTGGAGGGTTTAATCTGTAATCAGGCTTACTACATTTAGTATGTAAATTTTGGTTCCAGCACCCATCTCGCAACCCCGTGGTTTTCTGAGCTGGAGACGAAGGGGAAACTCACAGCAATGGTTTCTAACCTTTTTTTTTTTTTTTTTTTTTTTTTTTTTTTTTTTTTTTTTCCCTTTTTTAATTTTTTTGGGGGCCCCTTTCCCCCCCTTCACCATTTTCCCCAGAACGCCATTCCCCCCTTCCTACCCAAAAAATTTTGGGCCCCCCTTTCCCCCCCCTTCACCGCTTTTCGGGAACATTCTTTCCCCCCCCCCCCCCCCCCCCCTTTCATATTTCCAAATCAAAAAAATCCCCCACCCCCCCCCTTTAACACATTTATACGTAAAAGGGGAAAAGGAAAAGTAATAGCATATACAAAAACAAGTCAGACACCCAAATAAAACATGATTGGGGGTCTACTTACTTTATAAAATTCATTTTGGGAAGGATGAGACAAAAAAACTGTAAATTATGAAGGGAAAAACATGTAAAGTAATCGGTTTTTGGATTACACGATCTTGAAATGGTCTTCATTCCCCCCCTGGAAACCCTAAAATTTCCCCCCAGGGGGGGGGAATCCCCCCCGGTTTGAGAACCCTGCTTTTAAGCATTTTAAAACCCGTGGAGATGGGCTTTAAAAAGGGGTCGGGAAGGAAGTCTCTACACCATCCTCTCCCCCTATGCATTCCCCTAACTGTGGTGCGATACATCCACTGTAGCTTCTTATAATTACCATGTCAAAACTTAGTTTTAGTGATTCACATTGATTATTGCATATTTTCCGTGCATTTATAATACATATTTGTTTCTAGGGTTGTATAAGTGACCATGAATGAAAAAAGTATGCAAAGCAGAGAAATAAGAAGGGCATAATGTCAGATGGGCCTGCGTGCCCAATTCTAAACCATTTGACAATAAAGTTCGTTCGTTCGTTCCCCGGTCCGTTGAACATTTAAAAGTTTTGTTTAATTGAACACGGTGACATATGGGGCAGTTTGGGAACGAACCCACTTTTGCCCGCCCCTTTGCCACAGACCCCCCCTGGGTTCCAGGGTAACGTATCCAGTCAAGTGTCTACTGGTTCTTGCACCCAAGCGGACAACAACGCCCCTCTCCAAAGGATAGTCGTCAGGTTTTAGTTGTAGTTCTTCTCTTCTTTAGAACGCCTTCTATATTATTGTTTACAATATTATCCAAGTTTTCAGTTATCTTCTACAGCACAACTCGAGTTTTGTATTATTTTCTACATCATGTGGCGAAATTCGTATTCCCGCATACCGCATTCAAAACACAGCTGTGGGGGAGATTTGACAGCAGATTTGCTTTGGTTTTCTTACAATGGTATGAGTGCCGGTCATTCAGAAAGCAATGACGAACTACTGAACGTAAAGTTTTCACAAAATCACAAACATACAAAAAATACTGGGTTCACTACGACGTCCTATACATGATATACAACTAACTTTAACCCCAAGTTTTATATTATGTTGTACAACATACCACAAGTTTTATATTTTCTACAACACAACCCAAGGTTCCTACTACTACTACTACTACTACTACTACTACTACTACTACTACTACTACTACTACTACTACTACTACTACTACTATCACCACTAGTACTGTTACTACTACTACTACTACTACTACTACTTTTCTATCACTAGTAGTATTGTTACTACTGCTACCACTTTAAAAAAAATTAATTCGTGTTTTATTTTGTTTCCCGATGAGGGTGTTTATCCCGAACGTCCGCTCTGGATACCGTATCTATGTTATAGTTTAGCATGAATGTTCTCACTGCCTGTTTCGAATGATCTATCCGATATTCACATGGCTAGACTGGTCACCAAGAACAACAGAAACCGTAGAATGACTCCGTGATAACACAAGTATGATTTGTATACGTACGCACATGCATCTGTCAGCAAAAACATGGACAACAGTAGCCACAAAAGCCACTATCCCACCTTATGTCAGACAGGCAAGTATCCAGAAGTCACATCCATACGTCCGCGCCAATACTGTTTAATCACTGGACCATGCACGCGCCAGTTCG
>JACEFZ010018738.1:0-52500 GCA_014155875.1 Cepaea nemoralis | reverse complement strand
GCAAAAGAAGCAAATCTGCCAGCACAGCAGAAAGTATGCTTATCTACAAGGCAGGGGCGGAGACATATCGATCCTGTTGTCATTGATCTCCTACCACCTTCCATGCACATCTTCTAGTGTGTCTCTCCATCCTGTATGTGTTCTACCTACCCGGCTGAGTTCAACCAGCGCGGCCAGCCGTTCCCCGGGGTCCTCATTATATCCGTGTTGTGTAGAATGTCGGCAGCGCTAATTCCTGGGCAAATAGTGGTGCTACGGTGCACTAGCTTGGGTCTCAGTCTCCTACTGGCGGAGGGGGAGGGGGGAATCCGTGCTAAGAATGTCATTCATTCTTCATGTGCCATGCCGATAAGCGTGAGCGGTCATGTTTCGCCATCTCACTCCATCACCAGAGTCGTGGATCAGCTCAGTGTTTGTGCCTCGACCATACCACTTGGCCAAACGATCTAGGTATTTACTTCTCTGCCGTCTCCTTGTTCTCTTACCCTTCGATCTTGCCAGTTGTCACCAAGTTCTCCAATTTATTTCTTCTTATAACGTGTCCAAATACTTTCTGTTTTTACTGTCTACGTCTAATTTCTCTAATCAAATTACGGTTTTCATTTGTTTCTTGTAGGACTTGATCACTGATTTTTCTGGCTGTCTATGGAATAGACATCATTCTACGGTGCAAGAATTCTGTAACACCTGCGTGGCTCCAGGAATGTGGATACGAAAATCATCATCTTCTTCTACTTGGGGTAACAAAATGTTTAATACAGATAACTCACCCACTGGGAGATGGGTCCGGCTACCTTGTATAAGAGAAACAGTTGATGCAGCAGGATATAACAGTAGGAAATACAAACAGGTATGTGTAAATTAGTTGATAGATCATCCTCATTGCACATCGAACCATTCAGTCCATAATTGCACAGATCCCCACCTCAGTAAAACCCGCAGCTAACGACGCCAGTTCTGCGTTGGTTTATGAATCCTCTTTGGCTTCCCGCATAATGTTTTTATTTGGCCACACATCTTTTAAATTGCTGGTCTCGCAGTCTGGCCATGGTTGTAGATTCACAGTCATCACTTGGTTCTCGCAAACGTCTTACTTATAGTAGAGTATTCAACCTGGTCCATGGCTCGCCCGCCCTCCACAGTAGCCTTACCTAAGTATGTGTAAATCCTGCGGAAAAATGAGACATACTAAACACGGACATTGTGTACATACCTTACAACGGACTCCATAAAGGTGAACATAAATCACAGAGTGGAAATCCCCCTAAACAAGAGAAAATCAAAAGTTATTTAATAATAAAATAATAACAATTATTCTAGGACAGAATAATGACATTTTGATTGTATAAATCTTCATATAAGGGATGAAACAACACAAATAAATCTAAAGAAAAACAAAATTATGAAATAATATTTAAACACAACTCCATCGTTGTCAAGAAGGCACAACAGTTGAGTTCAGTTCGGTTTTGAAAGGTGCTATTTTTCTACGAAGGTTGAGTCCAATTCAGCTGTAAAAGTGCCAGATAAGAAATATGTGGCCAAAGGTCAGCTGTGAATAACAATACTATTTGTGGTTAATTATGTAACTGTTTCAGTGGCCTCAGCTGGTTCCCAAATTGATTTCCTGTGTAATACGTGTACGACATTAGAACCGACCTATCATTTCTCTTCTTTTAATGTGTGTTAATATACCCGACACAGCATTTACGGTCCGATGTGTTTGTGTATTTGTTATTTGACCTATGCTGGTTTCATATAAATTATGAGACCTATGGTGATGTATCAATGGTTTGATACTAATGCTGTCCGTATTCCATAGTTGTAGGTTCATGTCTATGATAGACATGACCAATAAAGTCACTTTTATTGGAGTGTCTAGTTGATCACGCGTCGAAGTACACTTGTTCCCGCAGCGAGGCTCTGTCGCCATTTGGAGGTGACAGGTTCGAATCCCGGTCGGTAACTATAGCTTTAAAATGTTATGGTGCCTAGTGTAACCTACGGGGTATGTGAGCCGGTCGCTCAGAATGCAATGGCAAACTACTGAGCGTAATCTTGCCAAGAAATCAACAATCAGCTGAAAGATGCTGATGTTGACAGCTATGTTCTGTAAAGGATATGCGAACAACACACAAAAAAGTGCGTCCTCTGGTCTCCACTTCTTTCTTCTCCTTCTGTGAGCGCTAAACAATACTATGTGTGTTTATTTATGTAACTGAGAATAAAGAGGGAAGTCAGCAGAGTTATACAGTTGCATACACAACAGTGTTGATTCCCGCTGGATGGGTGCACCCCAGAGAGTTGATTAACTGGCTTTCAATTGTAAGTTTAACGAAGTTGTTAGAGAACTATGGGCGGTCATGTTTCACCTTCTCACACCTTGGATAGTTCTGTCTAGAACAACTAAACGGTATGCACTTGCATGCTGGAGTCGGCCGCGCTGAAAGCTGAGCTGTATATACATACGCGGCACACTGCCGTCGAAAGAACAAGGAAGTAATACCGAATGTTTGTAAAATAATTCTATACTTTGTATCAATCAATCAATCATGTGCCATGCCGGAAAGCGTGGGCGGTCATGACTCGCCATTTCACTCGATCACCAGTGTCGTGGATCAGCTCAGTGTTCCTGTCCCATCCATGCCATGTGGCCAAGCCATCCAGATATTTTCCTCTCGGTCTTCCTCTTGGTCTGTTCCCTTCGATCTTGCCAGTTGTCACCAAGTTCTCCAATCCATTTCTTCTCATAACATGTCCAAAAAATTGTGACTGTCTACGTCTAATCTCTCTAATAAGCTTACGATGTTAATTTGTCTCCTGTAGTACTTGGTCATTGGTTTTTCTGTCTGTCCATGGTATTCTTTGCATTTTCCTCAGAAACCACATTTCTGCAGCCATCAGATGTTTTTCAGCTTGACTGTTCATTGTCCAAGTTTCACATCCATACAAAATAACAGGCTCTATGTATCCCCTCAACACTCTTTTTCTCGTTTCAATTGACATCTTTTTATTGGTCAGAATGTTTTTCATCTTGCTAAAGGTGACTTTCGCCATGGCGATTCTTGTTCTAATCTCTTCAAGGTATCTCCCATCTGATGGTATGACTGTTACAAGATAATACTTTGTATATAGAACAAATTTGAAAAACAAATTGACATGATGTCATCAAAAACTGTGCTAAGAATTCATTCAATTAGTTACAATAGTCACTGCTATAGTCTAACACTGTTTTAGGGAAGCTGGATAATACCAGTGAAGTCATTATATTGGAAATGTCCACCACTGTTCTTCAAGACATGACTGTACACGTCTCTTCATAGTGTCTAATACCTTCTGCAGCGTGTCTGTCTATTTCTTCTGTTGATAACACCATTATGTTTGGAGTGAAAAGAATGACTCCAGCAGACGACAGCCATTAGCTGCCTATTGCTTCATGGTGGACTGTGGAGAACATTTGTTGATGACGTGATATTCTTCATGTTTCATGTTTTTTTTCTACATACAAAGTGTAGTGAGACTTTACAAACAGCCAGTAGTACGGACAACCTAACTATTAAAAACATGAGACACTGATTGCGTGAGCTTAAATGTACTCAAGAATAGCTCCCTCTATTCAACAAAAGTACTTCTACTGAGCACGCTGGCGGTAATACTGGTGTCACGTGACCTGTCTGTCCGTCCTCTGTTGCTTCACCCTCCCTTCTCTTCCTCCTCGCGACCTCGGCGTCATCATTACCAGGTCACCGGGTCGCTACAGAGATGGATCATCTTGCCCAAGCTTATTGTTCAGTGGGGCATGGATGCAGTCACAGGTTGCTAGGGGGAACACTGGAGTACACACTGCTCTAGTTGATCATGTGCACACAGGTACGTCCGTTAGTATAATAGTCGGACACGGACACGTCCGCTAGTGCTCTAGTTTGTCTGATCACATGGACACGTCCGCTAGTGCTCTAGTTTGTCTGATCACATGGACACGTCCGCTAGTGCTCTAGTTTGTCTGATCACATGGACACGGACACGTCCGCTAGTGCTCTAGTTTGTCTGATCACATGGACACGGACACGTCCGCTAGTGCTCTAGTTTGTCTGATCACACGGACACAGACACGTACGCTAGTGCTCTAATTTGTCTGATCACATGGACACGGACACGTCCGCTAGTGCTCTAGTCTGTCTGATCACATGGACACGGACACGTCCGCTAGTGCTCTAGTCTGTCTGATCACATGGACACGGACACGTCCGCTAGTGCTCTAGTTTGTCTGATCACATGGACACGTCCGCTAGTGCTCTAGTCTGTCTGATCACATGGACACGGACACGTCCGCTAGTGCTCTAGTCTGTCTGATCACATGGACACGGACACGTCCGCTAGTGCTCTAGTCTGTCTGATCACATGGACACGTCCGCTAGTGCTCTAGTTTGTCTGATCACATGGACACGGACACGTCCGCTAGTGCTCTAGTCTGTCTGATCACATGGACACGGACACGTCCGCTAGTGCTCTAGTCTGTCTGATCACATGGACACGGACACGTCCGCTAGTGCTCTAGTTTGTCTGATCACATGGACACGTCCGGTAGTCCTCTAGTTTGTCTGATCACATGGACACGGACACGTCCGCTAGTGCTCTAGTTTGTCTGATCACATGGACACGGACACGTCCGCTAGTGCTCTAGTTTGTCTGATCACATGGACACGGACACGTCCGCTAGTGCTCTAGTTTGTCTGATCACATGGACACGTCCACTAGTGCTCTAGTTTGTCTGATAACGTGGACACGTCCGCTAGTGCTCTAGTTTGTCTGATCACATGGACACGGACACGTCCGGCAGTGCTCTAGTTTGTCTGATCACATGGACACGGACATGTCCGGTAGTCCTCTAGTTTGTCCGATAACGTGGACACGTCCGCTAGTGCTCTAGTTTGTCTGATCACATGGACACGGATACGTCCGCTAGTTCTCTAGTTTGTCTGATCACATGGACACGGACACGTCCGCTAGTGCTCTAGTTTGTCTGATCACATGGACACGTCCGCTAGTGCTCTAGATTGTCTGATCACATGGACACGGACACGTCCGCTAGTGTTCTAATTTGTCTGATCACATGGACACGGACACGTCCGCTAGTGCTCTAGTCTGTCTGATCACATGGACACGGACACGTCCGCTAGTGCTCTAGTTTGTCTGATCACATGGACACGGACACGTCCGCTAGTGCTCTAGTTTGTCTGATCACATGGACACGTCCGCTAGTGCTCTAGATTGTCTGATCACATGGACACGGACACGTCCGTTAGTGCTCTAGTTTGTCTGATCACATGGACACGTCCGCTAGTGCTCTAGTTTGTCTGATCACATGGACACGGACACGTCCGCTAGTGCTCTAGTTTGTCTGATCACATGGACACAGACACGTCCGCTAGTGCTCTAGTTTGTCTGATCACATGGACACGGACACGTCCGCTAGTGCTCTAGTCTGTCTGATCACATGGACACGTCCGCTGGTGCTCTAATCTGTCTGATCACATGGATACGGACACGTCCGCTAGTGCTCTAGTTTGTCTGATAACGTGGACACGTCCGCTAGTGCTCTAGTTTGTCTGATAACGTGGACACGTCCGGTCGTGCTCTAGTTTGTCTGATCACATGGACACGGACACGTCCGGTAGTCCTCTAGTTTGTCTGATAACGTGGACACGTCCGCTAGTGCTCTAGTTTGTCTGATCACATGGACACAGACACGTCCGCTAGTGCTCTAGTTTGTCTGATCACATGGACACGTCCGGTAGTCCTCTAGTTTGTCTGATCACATGGACACGTCCGCTAGTGCTCTAGTTTGTCTGATCACATGGACACGTCCACTAGTGCTCTAGTTTGTCTGATAACGTGGACACGTCCGCTAGTGCTCTAGTTTGTCTGATCACATGGACACGGACACTTCCGGTAGTGCTCTAGTTTGTCCGATCACATGGACACGGACACGTCCGGTAGTCCTCTAGTTTGTCCGATAACGTGGACACGTCCGCTAGTGCTCTAGTTTGTCTGATCACATGGACACGGACACGTCCGCTAGTTCTCTAGTTTGTCTGATCACATGGACACGTCCGCTAGTGCTCTAGATTGTCTGATCACATGGACACGGACACGTCCGCTAGTGTTCTAATTTGTCTGATCACCATGGACACGGACACGTCCGCTAGTGCTCTAGTCCTGTCTGATCACATGGACACGGACACGTCCGCTAGTGCTCTAGTTTGTCTGATCACATGGACACGGACACTTCCGGTAGTGCTCTAGTTTGTCCGATCACATGGACACGGACACGTCCGGTAGTCCTCTAGTTTGTCCGATAACGTGGACACGTCCGCTAGTGCTCTAGTTTGTCTGATCACATGGACACGGACACGTCCGCTAGTTCTCTAGTTTGTCTGATCACATGGACACGTCCGCTAGTGCTCTAGATTGTCTGATCACATGGACACGGACACGTCCGCTAGTGTTCTAATTTGTCTGATCACATGGACACGGACACGTCCGCTAGTGCTCTAGTCTGTCTGATCACATGGACACGGACACGTCCGCTAGTGCTCTAGTTTGTCTGATCACATGGACACGTCCGCTAGTGCTCTAGTTTGTCTGATCACATGGACACGTCCACTAGTGCTCTCGTTTGTCTGATAACGTGGACACGTCCGCTAGTGCTCTAGTTTGTCTGATCACATGGACACGGACACTTCCGGTAGTGCTCTAGTTTGTCTGATCACATGGACACGGACACGTCCGGTAGTCCTCTAGTTTGTCCGATAACGTGGACACGCCCGCTAGTGCTCTAGTTTGTCTGATCACATGGACACGGACACGTCCGCTAGTTCTCTAGTTTGTCTGATCACATGGACACGGACACGTCCGCTAGTGCTCTAGTTTGTCTGATCACATGGACACGTCCGCTAGTGCTCTAGATTGTCTGATCACATGGACACGGACACGTCCGCTAGTGTTCTAATTTGTCTGATCACATGGACACGGACACGTCCGCTAGTGCTCTAGTCTGTCTGATCACATGGACACGGACACGTCCGCTAGTGCTCTAGTTTGTCTGATCACATGGACACGGACACGTCCGCTAGTGCTCTAGTTTGTCTGATCACAAGGACACGTCCGCTAATGCTCTAGTTTGTCTGATCACATGGACACGTCCGCTAGTGCTCTAGTTTGTCTGATCACATGGACACGGACACGTCCGCTAGTGCTCTAGTTTGTCTGATCACATGGACACGGACACGTCCGCTAGTGCTCTAGTTTGTCTGATCACATGGACACGTCCGCTAGTGCTCTAGATTGTCTGATCACATGGACACGGACACGTCCGCTAGTGTTCTAGTTTGTCTGATCACATGGACACGGACACGTCCGCTAGTGCTCTAGTTTGTCTGATCACACGGACACAGACACGTACGCTAGTGCTCTAATTTGTCTGATCACATGGACACGGACACGTCCGCTAGTGCTCTAGTCTGTCTGATCACATGGACACGGACACGTCCGCTAGTGCTCTAGTCTGTCTGATCACATGGACACGGACACGTCCGCTAGTGCTCTAGTTTGTCTGATCACATGGACACGTCCGCTAGTGCTCTAGTCTGTCTGATCACATGGACACGGACACGTCCGCTAGTGCTCTAGTCTGTCTGATCACATGGACACGGACACGTCCGCTAGTGCTCTAGTCTGTCTGATCACATGGACACGTCCGCTAGTGCTCTAGTTTGTCTGATCACATGGACACGGACACGTCCGCTAGTGCTCTAGTCTGTCTGATCACATGGACACGGACACGTCCGCTAGTGCTCTAGTCTGTCTGATCACATGGACACGGACACGTCCGCTAGTGCTCTAGTTTGTCTGATCACATGGACACGTCCGGTAGTCCTCTAGTTTGTCTGATCACATGGACACGGACACGTCCGCTAGTGCTCTAGTTTGTCTGATCACATGGACACGGACACGTCCGCTAGTGCTCTAGTTTGTCTGATCACATGGACACGGACACGTCCGCTAGTGCTCTAGTTTGTCTGATCACATGGACACGTCCACTAGTGCTCTAGTTTGTCTGATAACGTGGACACGTCCGCTAGTGCTCTAGTTTGTCTGATCACATGGACACGGACACGTCCGGCAGTGCTCTAGTTGTCTGATCACATGGACACGGACATGTCCGGTAGTCCTCTAGTTTGTCCGATAACGTGGACACGCCCGCTAGTGCTCTAGTTTGTCTGATCACATGGACACGGACACGTCCGCTAGTTCTCTAGTTTGTCTGATCACATGGACACGGACACGTCCGCTAGTGCTCTAGTTTGTCTGATCACATGGACACGTCCGCTAGTGCTCTAGATTGTCTGATCACATGGACACGGACACGTCCGCTAGTGTCTAATTTGTCTGATCAACACGGACACGTCCGCTAGTGCTCTAGTTGTCTGATCACATGGACACGGACACGTCCGCTAGTGCTCTAGTTTGTCTGATCACATGGACACGGACACGTCCGCTAGTGCTCTAGTTTGTCTGATCACATGGACACGTCCGCTAGTGCTCTAGTTGTCTGATCACATGGACACGGACACGTCCGTTAGTGCTCTAGTTTGTCTGATCACATGGACACGTCCGCTAGTGCTCTAGTTTGTCTGATCACATGGACACGGACACGTCCGCTAGTGCTCTAGTTTGTCTGATCACATGGACACAGACACGTCCGCTAGTGCTCTAGTTTGTCCGATCACATGGACACGGACACGTCCGGTAGTCCTCTAGTTTGTCCGATAACGTGGACACGTCCGCTAGTGCTCTAGTTTGTCTGATCACATGGACACGGACACGTCCGCTAGTTCTCTAGTTTGTCTGATCACATGGACACGTCCGCTAGTGCTCTAGATTGTCTGATCACATGGACACGGACACGTCCGCTAGTGTTCTAATTTGTCTGATCACATGGACACGGACACGTCCGCTAGTGCTCTAGTCTGTCTGATCACATGGACACGGACACGTCCGCTAGTGCTCTAGTTTGTCTGATCACATGGACACGGACACTTCCGGTAGTGCTCTAGTTTGTCCGATCACATGGACACGGACACGTCCGGTAGTCCTCTAGTTTGTCCGATAACGTGGACACGTCCGCTAGTGCTCTAGTTTGTCTGATCACATGGACACGGACACGTCCGCTAGTTCTCTAGTTTGTCTGATCACATGGACACGTCCGCTAGTGCTCTAGATTGTCTGATCACATGGACACGGACACGTCCGCTAGTGTTCTAATTTGTCTGATCACATGGACACGGACACGTCCGCTAGTGCTCTAGTCTGTCTGATCACATGGACACGGACACGTCCGCTAGTGCTCTAGTTTGTCTGATCACATGGACACGGACACGTCCGCTAGTGCTCTAGTTTGTCTGATCACAAGGACACGTCCGCTAATGCTCTAGTTTGTCTGATCACATGGACACGTCCGCTAGTGCTCTAGTTTGTCTGATCACATGGACACGGACACGTCCGCTAGTGCTCTAGTTTGTCTGATCACATGGACACGGACACGTCCGCTAGTGCTCTAGTTTGTCTGATCACATGGACACGTCCGCTAGTGCTCTAGATTGTCTGATCACATGGACACGGACACGTCCGCTAGTGTTCTAATTTGTCTGATCACATGGACACGGACACGTCCGCTAGTGCTCTAGTCTGTCTGATCACATGGACACGGACACGTCCGCTAGTGCTCTAGTTTGTCTGATCACATGGACACGGACACGTCCGCTAGTGCTCTAGTTTGTCTGATCACATGGACACGCCCGCTAGTGCTCTAGATTGTCTGATCACATGGACACGGACACGTCCGCTAGTGCTCTAGTTCGTCTGATCACATGGACACGGACACGTCCGCTAGTGCTCTAGTTTGTCTGATCACATGGACACGGACACTGAAGAAGTCGAATTCAGAGATCAAAGGTTGTGAGAATTGGTATAGATTTTCTGCCCTGGCCATGCGGATTGCAAAAAGGGGTGGGGGGGGGGGGGGGGGTGAACAAGCTGATAGGCGGGCAGGGAATGCACCTTTTGGTGGTAGAATGCCTATGGACATGG
Organism: Cepaea nemoralis; assembly: GCA_014155875.1. Taxonomy (NCBI): domain Eukaryota; kingdom Metazoa; phylum Mollusca; class Gastropoda; order Stylommatophora; family Helicidae; genus Cepaea; species Cepaea nemoralis. Next base: position 42,348 of record JACEFZ010018738.1, on the reverse strand, counting down.
GAGAAGTGATCGTGCGACTGTGGGACCAGATGGAGAACGCGGAGGAACAGATTGAGAACCCGTATAATGAAAGAATGAGATTGCGGAGGATCGGCAGGGGTTCTGGAAGAATCTGAAAACTGAGAGGGAAGAACTTTCAACCAAATAGCGGTGGGAACGATTGGTAGTGTGACTCTTCGCTGGTTGTTGAACAAAGGGACAGAGCGCGTATGGGAATGTCCTGAGTGCAGTGATGTTGGTTCTTAGCTCAACTGTGGAACTGTGGTTGTACCGACGAACCGTAGAAGCGTCGTGACAGGAGAAGAAAACAAACAAACAAACAAGTATTACGCAAGTTGCGATTCAAGACAACATTATTGACTGGGATCAAGGCTAGACAATTAAGTTACAGCGGCGTAGAAATGGAGGCAGCTCTGTGTAGGGGTGTGCCGGGGGGGGGGGGGGGGTAGGAAGAGGTGGAGATGAGGCGATTCAGATGAGAACATTTGGATTGACAGAATCAAGAGGTGTACTGAATGGAGGAGATGGATGATGGCGTATAAGAGGAAGACGTGTGGGTTGACAGTTTCAACAGGTGTACTGGTGGAAGCCCTATGACTGCAAGATAAAGACACAGCATAGAAGGTGGGACAGACTCATCACAGCCGACTTTCAGCGCGGAGATGACACTTCATGGTGTTGGCGATGGGTGTTTGAAGGTATGTATGTGTGGTACAACTTATGAAGGTCTGTATGTGTGGCACAACATATGAAGGTATGTATGTATGGTACAACTTATGAAGGTCTGTATGTCTGGTACAACTTATGAAGGTCCGTATGTGTGGTACAATTCTGGGACTTCTATTTCTCTCACTAGCCTAGTACACATATCACTGTGTTTGACCCATCCACCCAAACTCCAACAGCCCCACCGGATTGACAGCAGAACCAGTGACGGGTGACCCCACCAGGTAGTTGTTCCCGTAGTCTATTGTGTCAGTGACGAGTGACCCAGGACATGAGTTGTTCCATTGATCTATTGTGTCAGTGACGGATGAACCATGACACGAGTTGTTCCACTGATCTATTGTGTCAGTGACGAGTGACCCCAGACATGAGTTGTTCCACTGATCTATTGTGTCAGTGACACGTGACCCTGGACATGAGTTGTTTCACTGATCTATTGTGTCAGTGACGAGTGACCCAGGACATGAGTTGTTCCACTGATCTATTGTGTCAGTGACGAGTGACCCATGACACGAGTTGTTCCACTGATCTATTGTGTCCGTGACGAGTGACCCCAGACATGAGTTGTTCCACTGATCTATTGTGTCAGTGCCGAGTGACCCCAGACATGAGTTGTTCCACTGATCTATTGTGTCAGTGACGAGTGACCCCAGACATGAGTTGTTCCACTGATCTATTATGGCAGTGACGAGTGACCCCAGACATGAGTTGTTCCACTGATCTATTATGGCAGTGACGAGTGACCCCAGACATGAGTTGTTCCACTGATCTATTATGGCAGTGACGAGTGACCCCAGACATGAGTTGTTCCACTGATCTATTATGTCAGTGACGAGTGACCCCAGATATGAGTTGTTTCACTGATCTATTGTGGCAGTGACGAGTGACCCCAGACATGAGTTGTTCCACTGATCTATTATGTCAGTGACGAGTGACCCCAGATATGAGTTGTTTCACTGATCTATTGTGGCAGTGACGAGTGAACCATGACATGAGTTGTTCTGCTGATCTATTGTGTCAGTGACACGTGACCCTGGACATGAGTTGTTTCACTGATCTATTGTGGCAGTGACGAGTGAACCATGACATGAGTTGTTCCACAGATCTATTATGTCAGTGACGAGTGACCCCAGTCAGGAGGTTTTCCACAGATCTATTATGTCAGTGACGAGTAAAACCGGGCATGAGTTGTTCTACTAATCTATGTCAGTGACGAGTAAAACCGGACATGAGTTGTTCCACTGATCTGTTATGTCAATGACGAATGAACCCGCCCGATAGTTGTTCAGCTGATGTAATGTGTCAGTGACGAATCAACTCGCACGCCAGTTGCTCCACTGATCTGTTATGTCAATGACGAATGAACCCGCCCGATAGTTGTTCAGCTGATGTAATGTGTCAGTGACGAATCAACTCGCACGCCAGTTGCTCCACTGATCGATTGTGTCCGTTCTATTTCCCTCGGTTGTTTAATGTCTTCCCGAAGTCGATGGGGCGAGACGGGAAAGTCCATGGATCGATTCTCAAATAGAGATTACATTTTCTGCTTACCTGGCAGCCAACAAGATGTTTCGTGAGAAAAAAAAAACCTACCTCTATCGAAACGTTGTAAATAAATATATTATGACGAATCGGCGGGGAATGTGTATTGGGATTGTTGCACCAGCTTCCCTCCCTCCCGTAATCAATGGTGTATTGCAGTTGGAGTACCTCCACTATTGAGTATTGATGTCCGGGATGTTTGCCGATCGTCAGTGCGGGCACCCAGCGGGGTTGTGTGCTATAGAACGAAGGAAAGATAATCTGGTTGATCGTTTCATGCGGGGACATACCAGCGGCTCTCTCTCTCTCTCTCTCTCTCTCTCTCTCTCTCTCTCTCTCTCTCTCTCTCTCTCTCTCTGTCTGTCTATCTGTGGGTCTCTCTCTGAATGTGATCTTTTGTAAATAACATTCATGCGGTCTCTCTCTCTCTCTGTCTGTGTCTCTCTGTGTCTCTCTCTCTCTCTCTCTTTCTCCCTCGCTCTCTCTCTCGCTCTCTCTCTCTCGGTGCAAGTATGTGTGTGTACATGTCTCTCTGAATTTGAGTTCTTTTGAAAATAAAATTAGTGTGCTAATTCCTCTCTCTCTCTCTCTCTCTCTCTCTCTCTCTCTCTCTCTCTCTCTCTCTCTCTCTCTCTTTCTTTCTTTCCTCTACCTCTCTCAGCTTGTGGCCCGTTGAAAATAAAGTTCTGTCTGTGTACTTGCCTATTAAATACTTATCCACCTATCTTATCTGTCTCCCCGCGGATGTGGAAATGCAATGCCGGTCCAGCATACCCCGCGGCTGTCTGAGCTTGGAGAGGGGTTCGATATCTCAGCAGTACATTCCCCATGTAGACTTACCATTTTACCAGCCGGTGGGAGGGAAAGGGGGGTTGGTGGTGGTGGTGTAATTCTCTACACAAAACTCACTCTGAAAATTCCAGGCTTTTTACAAAGCTCACGCGAACTACACGCCAACGCATCGGACTGCATAGTTGAAGCTCTGTCTACCAGAGGTGTCACCAAGCAACCAACCAACCAGCATAGACTTAATTACACGTTGTAGTACAGAAAAGTCGCTGGGAACATGATAATAACTGGCTAAGTGTGCCAACAAGGCATCGCAGGGCAAACAGAAAGGTGTTGAATCGATACGCGCCAGTTATTTTCATATCGACTCAAGTCGGGGCTGAGTCGACGGTTCTCAGAATTTGGTCGGTTTGTATCGACTCAAGACGGGGCTGAGTCGACGGTTCTCAGAATTTGGTCGGTTTGTATTGACTCAAGTTGGGGTTGAGTCGACGGTTCTCAGAATTTGGTCGGTTTGTATAGACTCAAGTTGGGGTTGAGTCGACGGTTCTCAGAATTTGGTCGGTTTGTATCGACTGACCGGCTTTGTGGCTCTTGTTTACGGACACAATCGTAATCCCGCATAAAGCGTTCGAAACACAGCTGCGGGCATTTGGCAGTAGACGGTCTTGCGTTGGTTTTCATATAATGGTATGAGTAATAACGGTCATTCAGAAAGCAATGGCAAACTACTGAACGTAAACTTGCCAAGAAATTACAAACAGGCCAAAACATTTCTGTCGTTGACTGCGACATCCTGTAAAGGAAATGCAACAAACATTTATTTGTCACTGTAATGACACACGCTGATAGCCTGTTGGGAGTTCATTTATCCCCCCCCCCCCCCCCCCAATAAAAAAAATATCCCAAAAAACAAAGATATGGACGCAAGAAATGGATGACGGAAGACATCTTAAAACTCATGGAAGTAAGAAGAAATAACAAGGGGAAATATGAAGAGATTCACAGGAAAATTAGGAAGCTATGTGTGTGTATTTCCTCTCGTGCCCATTGCGGCGCATAGGGCAGAAGTCGTGGCTCTCCATGTTTGTGCGAAGCGTCAAACATTTGGAGCCAGAAATCTGATTCTGTAACAGTTGGGAGTTTTATGATGGCGGATTGTCAAGCCGCCGATCAACCGTCTTTAGTCAAGCTAGAAGAAAACACGTCCCGCCATCTTGACCCAAGCCGGAAATCGCTTCGGGTGTGAGAGATCCCCGGTAGATATGTATGTATGAGGGAATACAGATTAATTAGTAACGATACAATAGTTTCAGACAAAGACAAGATAAATGACATTAATTACATATCCAGCAATCCAATTAAAGACTATGTGTTGGGGGGGGAGGGGATGCGTCGCATTGTTTCTCTGTGGAGCGGCGGTGAGTGACATGATCCTGTATGAGGTCATGGAGTACTGAGTAAATATAATACAGAGCTTCACGCTACTTAGCGTGAAGATCAAGCGGATTGAGCTTCGAATCTTGCATAAAGACGGCAAGGCAAGTCGTTGGGCAGGGGACAGCGTCTCCCTCGAGCGATCAGTGTGCGCTGAGCCACAGTCACGTCTGGACCTCGTCTCATGTGTGCAGTGAGTGATGGCTAAGATTATGCCACTCGTTTAATAATCGTAACATATGTTGAATTGTGTTGTGATTAGATGGTGACGTTGAATAAGTGATAGATACGGCGGGGTAATTGCAGCGTATTCCATACGACGGGATGAATTTGAAGCTATGCAAGGAGAAGAAAGAAACATTACTTGAGGAATATTGCAAGGAAATTGAAAACCAACACAACACCTGGAATACCAAATTAATGCACACAAGAATTAATGACATCACTAACAAAAGAACACACACATCAACTGGTTGCCTAAAAACCAAAGATGGCAAAATCATAATAGAAAAAGATCAGATTTTACATGCGTGGTCAGATTATGTGAAAGGCCTTTATGATGATACAAGTGAAGAACAACACGATCATCGGAATAATAATGGACCATCAATTTTGAAAATGGAAGTTCAGAATGCTCTTAACCATATGAAAACTGGCAAGACCCCGGGTACAGATAACATCACAATAGAAATGATCAATGCCTTAGAAGAATATGGAATAGACCAAGTCACCAGACTGCTGAACGCAATATACGGTACTGGAGATATACCTCTTGAATTATGTAATTCTATATTTATTGCAATCCCGAAGAAATTGGGAGCCTTGGAATGTTATCAACATCGAACAATTAGTATAATGAGCCACATCACGAAGATTCTGCTGAGAATTATCATGCAAAGAGTTAGGAAGAAAGTACAAGCCGAAATAAGAGAAGAACAATGTGGGTTTGTAGAAGGTAAGGGCACAGTAAATGCTGTGTATATACTGAGAACAGTAATTGAACGTTCTATAGAAGTAAACAAAGATCTATATCTTTGCTTTATTGACTACACGAAGGCTTTCGATAAAGTGAGATATGTCGACATGATAAGGATGCTTGAAGATCTACAAATTGATGGAAAAGACCTTAGACTTTTTTTAAAAAAAACCTATTGGAAACAGCAAGCTGCCATCAAAATTGATAACAATGTAGGTCAATATCAGCCTATTAAAAGAGGTGTGAGACAGGTATGTGTAATGTCTCCAGATCTGTTTTCCCTGTACAGTGAAAGTATTTTCAGAAATATTGAAGATATGCAAGGAATCAACATTGGGGGACGATGCATCAATAACATTAGATATGCAGATGATAAGTCTTGATTGCAGACAATGAACAGGACCTGCAACATTTAGTAGATGCCGTTGTTGCACACAGTGAGCAACTAGGGTTAGAATTGTAGTAAGAAGACACAGGTTATGGTCGTCAATGTGATATACGAGTAGATGGACATATTATTAAGCAAGTGAATCGGTACAGTTATCTCGGAACAGTTATAACATCTGATGGGAGATGCCTTGAAAAGATTAGAGAAAGACTTGCCATTGCGAAGGTAGCCTTTTGCAAGGTGGAAAACATACTAACCAATAAAAAAAATATCAATTGAAACGAGAAAAAGAGTAGTGAAGCGTGGACAATAAGCAGTGGAGCTGAAAAACAGCTGATGGCTGTGGAAATATGGTTTCTGAGGAAAATGTAAAGAATACCATGGACAGACAGAAAAACCAATGAACAAGTCCTTCAAGAAACAAATGAAGATCGTAAACTGATTAGAGACATTAGACGTAGACAGTCAACATTTTGTGGGCATGTTATGAGAAGAAATGACTTGGAGAACTTGGTGACAACTGGCAAGATCGAAGGGAAGAGACAAAGAGGAAGACAGAGAAGTAAATACCTGGATGGCTTGGCCACATGGCATGGTCGAGACAGGAACACAGAGCTGATCCACGACGCTGGTGATCGAATGAGATGGCAGAACATGACCGCCCACGCTTATCGGCATGGCATATGATGGATGGATGGTGCTGGAGTGTCCACGATGTTTGTCTCTAACTCCAGTAGAGTGGATCCAATTCTCGCTGTACACAGCACGGGATTTGATAACATTATAATAAAAGGCTATTGAACTATAAAGATAGTGTTTAGGCAGGATCTACTTGGGAGTAGATTTTATCAGTGTAAAGCAACTTCGAAATTCTGCCCCTTACGTGTTTTTTCTTTTCTTTAAAAATGTCGCCCCTTTATGAAGCCCTCTTACGGTGCAACCTGATGTGGGCGCCTCTCTGTATCACAGCACGGCACGGCCCTGCTTGGGAGCCTGTATAAAGTTTATAGTAACAGTTCGGGCGTCGTGTGAGGACATCAACTATTGCTGTGTGCCTGTCTATAATCAAGGAAGTTCTGGCTAGCTAGCTATAAAGAACTAGCTGAATCGATCAACCAATCAACTCTAGCTACGTGCCTGTCTATAATTAAAGAAGCACTAGCTAGCTAGCTATAAAGAACTAGATGAATAGATCAAACAATCAACTATGGCCGTGCGTCTACTCATAATCAAAGAAGTTCTGGTCTGCGTGCTATACAGTAACAGATGGATATAATGAACTAGTGGTTGACTGATAACAATATGTAACAGATGGATATAATGCACTAGTTGTTGACTGATAACAATATGTAATAGATGGATATAATGCACTAGTTGTTGACTGATAACAATAACCAATCAACCAATATAGAACTGGTGTCGTTGACCGCTACACGTTGCATTGTGGGTGATCTGGTCACCAGCTGACTGACTAATCAACCAACCAACTAAACTACCAACCAACAATTGCTATTTATATGCACACAACAAAGACACGGATACGACAATACAGTAACAACATTAAGACAAACCAGATAGGAATCTCGTGACATAAAATAAGGAAACCGGATGTCATGAAATATTCAGTGTTTTAACTCAAGGGCTTGGTGGCAAATGCAGATGGGTAGGTAGGTAGTTAGATAGATAGACGTATAGATAAGTAAGTAGGTAGGTAGGTAGATAGATAGATTAGATAGGTAGGTAGATAGATAGATTAGATAGGTAGATAGATAGGTAGATAGATAGATAGATAGATAGATAGATAGATAGATAGATATCTCATTCGCTTCCACCACTGCCTTTCCCGAGACTGAATCCCTTGGGGTGGGGCTTCCAGAGCCCCTAAAGCCTCTCTATAACTGTGCCACTGCCTCGGACAGAGAAAAGTATAAAAGAATCGCATATAATGGGAGGCGTCAAGTGAAATGGTTTGGTGAATATACTCCAGGGGACGGGGTAGGAGGAGAGTGAAGGCAATCTGTGGCCACACTCTTGTACCACCTCCCGTTTTCCTGACGCAGAACTCGACCACCACAAAATGTGGACAAGTTAAAACGACTGCACATGGAATGTCTTCACCGTTCGCTCGACGTAAGCAGACTGGTGCCTATTTATAGAACTAGGTCAGTGACTTTGCCGGCTTCCATTTCCCGCGCAGGTTCAAGTTTTCTTGTTCACCGTACATGACAACCCGAATCGATAGTCTCCTCTATGTAATTCTGTCCATCTCCGTCTGTCTGTTTGTCTGCCTGTTTGTGAACGTATGTGTTTAAGGGAGAGAGAGAGAGAGAGAGAGAGAGAGAGAGAGAGAGAGAGAGAGAGAGAGAGAGAGAGAGAGAGAGAGAGAGAGAGAGAGAGAGAGAGAGAGAGAGAGAGAGAGAGAGAGAGAGAGAGAGAGAGAGAGAGAGAGAGAGAGAGAGAGAGAGAGAGAGAGAGAGAGAATCTGGATGAGTGAATGGTTTAGTGTATGTGTTTGTATGTAAGGAAGTGTGTGTGACTGTGCGAGTGTGGGACTGTGTGAGTATTTGCGTGTGTGAGAGTATGTCTGTGTTGCTCTTTGCTCTTGTGTGTATGGGAAGGAATATGTGAGTGCCTCGCTGTGTGTATGAATGAGGATATATGGTCGTGACAGAGAGAGAGAGAGAGAGAGAGAGAGAGAGAATGCATGTATGTGTGTATATGTAAACCTTTGTATGTGATTGTGAGTGAGCATCTGTGTGTTATTGAGTGGGTGCATAACTGTGAGAGTTTGTGTCAATGATGTAAGTATGTATGCAGGTGTGTGTATGTATGTGTTTATGAATGTCTGCCTGCCTGTCTCATAACATGGTAATATGCATTGTTTGTGTTTACAATATTCATTTTACGATATTTTTTTCCTATGTGAATGTAACATGCAAAATTGATGAACGAAAGTAAGTGATTGGAAGAGCGATTGTAAGACGGGCCTGCGTGCCCAATTTGTGACCCTTTGAAAATAAAGTTCTCTTCTCTCTCTCTCTCTCTCTCTCTCTCTCTCTCTCTCTCTCTCTCTGTTATCTGTCATTTTTTTTTTTGCACTGGCTCACTTTGAGCTCAAACATAGTCCATACACACTACTTCTAGTAGTGCTGGACTGATTTTTGCGTGTGGCTTAACTCTTCCTTTTACCAGTGTCTCTCGTCATAAGGCTAACCCACTCGGACTTCAGAGGTACTAGTAATTTACGTCGACGATAGGTCAGAATTTTAGTCTCACTGACCGGTGTAGGGATTGAACCCCTTACCTCGGCATCAGCACGCCGGATGTTTAAGAACACGCGTTTTTATCCATTCGGCCATGCCGACCTACATATGTCTCTTTACTTGTCAATCGTGTGCTAGGAGACTGCATTGAGTTGCTTTTTGAATAGCAGGATGGTTGGGTATGTGGATACATGGGTGAAAGGATGGATGCCTAGGTAGTTGATTGAATAAATGGATGATTGAATAGTTGGATGGTTGGACTTGTGGATACATGGGTGAAAGGATGGATGGCTAGGTAGTTGATTGAATAAATGGATGCTGGAATAGTTGGATGGTTGGACTTGTGGATACATGTGTGAAAGGATGGATAACTAGGTAGTTGATTGGATAAATGGATGGTTGAATAGTTGGATGGTTGGACTTGTGGATACATGGGTGAAAGGATGGATGGCTAGGTAGTTGATTGAATAAATGGATGATTGAATGGTTGGACTTGTGGATACATGGGTGAAAGGATGGATGACTAGGTATTTGATTGAATAAATGGATGATTGAATAGCTGGATCGCTAGGTAGTTGATTGGATAAATTGATAGTTGGATCGCTAGGTAGTTGATTGGATAAATTGATAGTTGGGTCGCTAGGTAGTTGATTGGATAAATTGATAGTTTGATAACTAGGTAGTTGATTGGATAAATTGATAGTTAGATAGTTGATTGGTAACATGGAAGATTCACTAGATTGTTGGATATATGGGTGATTGCGTAGTTGCTTGAATATGAATTTCATTGAAAAAGGGGGGTGAGTGATCTCGAGGTATGGTGTCCGCCTCGAGTGCTGGAGGTACCGGGTTCAGCCCCGGTGAGGGCCGGGATTTTTTCACGTGGGCTTCTAGTAACAAAATTTCCCCTGGTCTCTGGGTGCTGAGATCGGACGCCCGTGTGTATTGTTGCGCACGTAAAAAAACATCCATTGGCTGTTGGAAATCGAAAAAGAGTAGCCTAACGGCGCCGCCCGGGCAACATTTCGAGTTAAAAATCTACCCAAAGTATTTCAGGAACCTCGTCGGTGCTACGGAGTTCGTGCATTGAGCTGAGATTCTCCTGACTCAAGTGTGCTATGGTGTTGTAGCACATTAAAACGTCCTTACCCTTTCCTAACATTGACGCCCTTAAAAATACCAATCCCTAATAATTACTGTTTAAATACCTTATTTTGGGGGAATAAAACAGCGATAGACTGACCGTGGCACAGCCAAATTTAATTGGCATTAGTTTAAATTTTGGCCTTAGTTTGGTTCACGTACCTGGCCAAGACCGGAGCTAATTTTAAAACAAAAGATTTTTATTAGTCATTTTGGTTCAGGCGAACAAAGAAGACAGACGCGTTTCGCCTCCCCTGTGGGGAGGGCAGTTTAGCCCTAAAATATGTCATTCTCTGCAGCAATTGGTATGTTAAATCTACATTATTAATGCATATTTATGTATTTTGATAAGGTACATATACCATTGTGTTTAATTAAGAATTGGTTAAAATTATAAATCAACAATTCTTGTAAACTAGAGTCTGATTGATTTTTACTACTGAGCGCCATGGTTGTACCACGCTGTCAAAATATTTCCTATCTTCTTCTCTTCTTCTTCTTCTTCTTCAGCATTCCGAGCCATTGAGGTTCTTTGCTGCAAATACAATCTGTCTCCATTCGTCTCTCTGGTGGACCTTCTCTTGCCAGTCGTTGATTCCAAGTGCTTGTAGGTCTGTATGTATATTATCTCTCCACCGCCTTCTTGGTCTACCTCGGGGTCTACGGTCATTTATTTCCTGAGTGTAAGCGAGTTTTGTTTCCCTATTATCTTCCATTCTTTCTATATGCCCCAGCCATTGTAGTCTATTAGCCTTCATGATACCAGTGATTAGCGGGGACTTAAACAAATCATAAATGTCTTTGTTACTTCTTCTTTTCCACTCTCCACTTTGTGTATCCCTAATGGGTCCAAAGATGCGTCTTAAAATTTTTTCCTCAAAGGTTTGTAACAAGGCTTCGTCTCCTTTCGTTGTACTCCAGGTTTCAGAGCCATACAGCACAACTGGTCTGATCAGTGTTTTGTATATTGTGATTTTGGTGTTACGAGATAGCACCTTTGATTTTAGTAGATGTTGTAGTGCATAGTATATCTTATTTCCAGAGTTGATTCTAGTTTGTATTTCTTCCCTTATGATGTTGGAGCAGTTGAAGATTGTACCCAGGTATTTGTATGTTTCCGTTCTTTTAATGGTAAAAATATTTCCTATGCTTTTACAATTTCATATTCCTATGTTAAAATCTCTTATAGGCATTGTGAACCTATATCTCACTAGCTATGCTTATAATCTATAAATATTATGTGTACTGTAGAGTATTCAACTTATTTCAGAAGCACATTTCAAAAACTTTCTCTCCACGCGGACGCAACATATTGATAACGCATCTTATCTGATAGACATGGTTTCATGTTGGAGAAATTGTTTTCCTAAATTGCTGATCTGTAACTTGAAACTATCGTGATAAATTTTGGTACAATCTTCTTGTTAACATATTAGTAACCACACCATAGGTGTGATGGACATGTAATCATTTCATAAAATATTGCTAGGGAATTGCCATATTTGAGAATATAAATTCAATAACAAAGAAAGAAAACGCATGATATAACCAAGCCTTTAGCCACACCGCACAAAGGGTGTGGACAACTGGAATAATATCATATGTTCCGAACACTTATCAGGCTGCATAAATCATTTCTAATAAATAAGAAATTTTCTTACAAATAGCAGCACTTGGCAAAATATATCACAGCGTTCACTAACCTCATGCTGCTGTAAGCAGTGGGGGAAAACAATTTATGTTTTAGTTTTATGGATTAACCACTGAGGAAATCCAAAAACATAGGCTCCTTGCATTATCATTATGATTAATTATTATGTATGATTATCATGTACTTAATATCAGAGAAATGTACATGTTTGGTTTTCTCTGTTATGAGAATTATATTCTGTCCTGATTGTTACTCTTTACTGTGGAATATACATTTTAATGTTACCCCTGGGGACATGATGATGTTGATGTAAGAATTCTTGTGCATGTCAGTACATAAGAAGACAATGTTGAATAGCCTTAGCCTAATGCTGATTATAGCGACGGAATGGAGACGAGGAATCGGAAACAAAAGAGCCTATGTCTGGACTATTCTCTTCAAGGTATGACAGATGCACTAGCAAAGTGTTGGATAGAAAGGATGGCTTCACACATCAGAAAGTCTCAGTAACAACATGGGAAGGAATACAGAGTGAGAAAATACCTTACTCACATTTAGAGTCAGAATGAGCTCTACAACAAGCAAGGAGGGACATGGAACTTGGAAACCCACTCCTTTCTCCTTCTCCCTTTTTTGTTTGTAATGTGTTATAACCATGTTAACATAACACAGTAGATTAATGCCTGGTTGTATTCTTTGTCATCCATTTCTATAGAAAGTAGCAAGTGGTGGTTTGGATTTGTTGGACTATATCACTAAAACAGGATCCTGGGTCAACAGCCTGATGTAAGTGATAAATGGCAACCTGTCCTAAACATAGTCTGGACCAATACCTCAATGTTTACTGCTGCACTCATTAGCTGCAAAAGCCAGCAAAAGACCATTTCGATGGCGACTGACAACGTTATTGATGATGTCCTACTTCAGTAGGAATATCCAGGATGGACTTCAGTATCTAACAATCGACAAAGATAAAGATCTACAGAGTAACTGACAACAGGTATCGTCTGCTTTACTTCTGAGAAGTACCACCTGAAGCCTCATCACTCAGCAACATCAGTGAAACTATGGGACAATCCTACCAGCTAATAAAACTAGCAACAGTGAGAACCCTTCAACTGTCGGTTGGATTACCAAGTTGATATCAAACAATGGATAAGTCTTCGAAAGAAAGTCTCATAGCAGCAAAAGTCAAACATAATGTTCAAGACACTCAACACCAAGTTCTAGATACGAACACCAACTCAAACAAATGGGAAGAGACACTGAAACAACATAAGCCAGTACAACCAAGGTACCAACTGACTACCAAATGAAATATACCCCAAAACAAGTTCAAAACAGGTCCTACACCCGAATACCAACCCAAAGACACCGAATGAAGCTAGTGGAGTAAATATGTATACACATGCAGCAGAAAGAAAAATCATTGGACTGTTTACGACTCTGTTGGTACTGGAATTATTCATCTTCGGATACATGTATGTATAGATCAATTCTGGACATAGTCACAGATACTACCATTGGATGCCTCTCAGCCATATATTTTCGTACACTGGACTAGATCCTAACGAATGACTCTTTGCTGGTCCCATGTCAACCTAAATACCATCATCAAATGTGGAATGGGTTATAGACTCGTGACTGGGTGGGTGTAACCTCTTCGTGAACATAATTAGGATTCGGATAGGTAAAGCCGAAAAGCTGAAAGGACGTCGACTTTTCATCAGACATGATGATAAATGGAATTACCTTCTGCAGAGCTTAAGTGGAACTCCTGAAGTACGACCAACCTGAGGCTCTAATTTCACAAAGGCACCGAGCCTAACTTGCAACAGAATCTTCGTGAATCTAACCCCACGGAGGGGATACGTGCTTGTGTGTAATTTCATTTCTTGGATTATAAGGTATGATTTTCACCAGCCAATTACCAGTGGATATACTTATTATGAACACAACTGAGTGCATTTATTTCGGTACCCAGATAATGGGAATAGGATCTAATATACATGGGAGATGAACACTGAACCGTACAACAAGAGAGTAAAGGACAGTAAACAACTAATTAATTAGTTTAATATTATGTAATGAATGTAGTGTTTAATTTTGTTGAACACATGCCAATGTTTTTTTTAAATCATTAAGGGTCAATGGTGTTGGGAACCAACTATGTATTGGTGGGTTTTTGAAGATTGTTGAATTTTGGAGGAACAGGGGATTGCACTTTTAATGTGTCTATGATCTGTCATATTTCATCCCATGCCTGTTCCAGTATTTCAGTATGGTCAATATATGTTTGTGATTGTAGACTGCTGTCATATTTCATGTAAATGTATACCTTTGTCATATTTCAAGTGAATTTATACATATGTCAAGTGAGACATATTCATGAAGCTCACAGTGGTCAATACATTTGTCTGATTGTTACTACAGATCTTGATTTAATGCCTGAACTGTTTGTCCAAGGATGTTGTTGTTCACGTCAAGTACTCGTTGATGGTTGCTCAACAGTGGTTGTTATATATGTTGTAAACAACCAATATCCTCTAACCCTATAGTAAATTTAAAGGGTGATGAAGTGGGAAGGGAAACCTACACACAGATACCATTGTTTCAAGGATTGAAGTGTTTTCTCCTGGTGTTTGTGGTAAATATCCCTGATCACCATCAACTAAATCCCCTAGACAAACTTAACATAATATTCTCATAAATTAAAATCAACATCCCACAGGTGTTCATCCGTCGACTAAACTAACACTAAAAACTAAATCATGGATGCTTGGATATATGGATGCTTGAATAGATGGATGGCTGTGTAGTTGATTGAATGAGTGAATGTTTGACTAGGTTATTGGATATGTGGATAATTGCATAGATGGACGGTTGAGTAAGTGTTTGGATATATAACTGATTTGTGTTGTTTTCTGGGTATATCACTATCCAAATGCCTCTCTCTAATAGTTGTATGTAATACTGGACTTTCATAAGTCTGTGTGTAACGGACAAGTATACCTGGGTATCGGCCCTACGTGGATGGGCACGAGTTGTGGTATGGCTAACTGCAAGGTTAGTCGGTCACGTCACAGATTGCGTCCGCGACATCTGGCGGTCGGTAGTAAACGTCGTCTGCTCTATTATGTGGATCTATGATAACAACCCCGCCGAGGAACAACGCCCGACAGGAAGATTCCGATCATCAGAAGTGCTCCGCCTTCCCTAGATTTCGGTTTTATCGTTACCCCTACCCCGTTCAACCTCAAGGAGAAGTTATATTAGGGTACATCCCCAGCTCAGATTAACAGTCCTGTGACTGAGTCAGCTACAAAAACCAGCTGCCCACGGTTTTACCCTCACCAGCTTATTAATTTGGAGGTGATTGTTGTTGTCATGACTCCGGGTGTCTTTCTCCTGCTGTACATTAGTACCCTGTTTCGAGACGTTTGATTCGTTTTTGCTTATTTGTCCCACGCATGCGCATTGTGTCTGCTCCCAAGCCACCCCGCCCTCGAAGAGGAGAATATCGTGCACCCGGTGCTTGATGCCCTCACACTTATCCTAGCACCTTTGGCCGTGAGAAGCCAGTTTCTTCCTCTCGTTTATCTCTGTCGTCGCCTCGGCATCGGTGGTTTGTTGGGCACCCATATACATTATTGTCGTCTCAAGGAGCTGCATTCCCGCTTGGAAGCCAGTCCTTTCTCTGTGCCATTTTATTGGGGGCTTGTGCTCGCTGGCTTCTGTTTGATTGCACACGGAGATTTACCATCCCGAGATTGTTTGGTACGTGATCGGTGTCAGGGCTTGTGGGATACTGGGGTCAGCTCACTAGCAATGTTGATAGAAAGCTGGGCCCGTGTCGTAGACTAAGAATTAGACCTGGCCAACCTGTGGTTCCTTCGGACATCAACAATGTTTAAACCCCACCCGATCAATGCACGCGATGATTGCTTGCTGGTGAATCCTCTGCAGGACTTCCGGGTGTAACTCGTTCAGTTGGATGCACTGGCGTTTAGAAAGTGTGAACCATGCACATGTCTGCAATATATACCTCTAAACTGTCATCTCCATGGGAGTGTGTTGTGGAGCTCTCTTTTCCCGCTCTGAGCTCAGAAAGCAGCGGGGAATGCCAAACCGGGACTGCAGCTTCACATCTGCCAAGGTGAATACGATGACGTCACCGGGTGCTGATTCAGCACAGCAGCACACGTGGACTGAGTGAGATGAAACGGATGATGGTCACGAGAAGGAGGGTGGTCATGAGTGAGATGGAGGCTGGTAGTGAGACGGAGGCTGGTAATGAGATGGAGGCTGGTAATGAGACGAAGGCTGGTAATGAGATGGAGGCTGGTAATGAGATGGAGGCTGGTAATGAGATGGAGACTGGCGATGAGATGAAGGCTGGTA
Source organism: Cepaea nemoralis (assembly GCA_014155875.1). Taxonomy (NCBI): domain Eukaryota; kingdom Metazoa; phylum Mollusca; class Gastropoda; order Stylommatophora; family Helicidae; genus Cepaea; species Cepaea nemoralis. The sequence continues at coordinate 26,032 of JACEFZ010018738.1, read as the reverse complement.
ATGAGACGGAGGCTGGTGATGAGTGAGATGGAGGCTGGTAATGAGACGGAGGCTGGTAATGAGACGGAGGCTGGTAATGAGATGGAGGCTGGTGATGAGTGAGACGGAGGCTGGTCATGAGTGAGACGGAGGCTGGTCGTGAGTGAGACGGAGGCTGGTAATAAGACGGAGGCTGGTAATGAGATGGAGGCTGGTAATGAGATGGAGGCTGGTCATGAGTGAGACGGAGGCTGGTCGTGAGTGAGACGGAGGCTGGTAATAAGACGGAGGCTGGTAATGAGGCGGGGGTTGGTTAAGAGATGGGGGATTGTCGTGAGTGTGACGGAGGCTGACCATGTCTACTCCACAAGTGTACGGCGATACACTGTCACCAGACTTTGACCCACTACAACGCTCAGACCAGAAGTGCACGAGGTAAGATTGTGACCTTTCGGAAATCACAGATAACAGATGTAATTTCCCGCGTCGCAGAAATGTCCTTACCAAAAACCAAGACGTAAATGCTGACAATGAAGTCAACCTAAATGTCAACTGAATGCCACAAGAAACCCCTTCTCCTCACACACTTCCCCGGAGACAGCCCAGAAACCCACAAACCCATTTAATACGACATCTGTCAGATAAGTTGGACAATTTGTACATACTGCATGCGCCCGTGCCGTGTAGATGAGGTGTCTAGACACACACCAGCCGTGTTGCATGCCGCTAATGATACATACTTCGCTGACAACACTCTTTGCCTGGCCCCTCTTGTCTATCTAGATAATTACCCCTCAGCAGGAGTTGCTTTGTTTTGTCTACATGCAACCCACGCAAGTCGGATTCAAACACAAGAGTACATGAATTGATATTATGTATACGTTTCTGTTGCTCATAGATACAATTATTTGGGAAGCAATGTAGATACACAACCGTGATAGATATAGGTATTAAAATATGACTACAAAAGGCATGAAGAGTTTTCATAGTAGAGTGCAGACCGCTTAAGACGATCTCGGATGTAGCGAATTTTTGTTGTAAAAAAAATATTGTATTGTACGATAGTAAACGTAGTTACGAACAGATAAAGCTGGGAGTACGACAGGGGCGTGTCTTGTCACCAGATCTTTTCTCCCTATATAGCGAAGTAATAATGAGAGCGATCAAAGTGATGCCAGGAATACTAATTTGAGGTTGTAATATAAACAATATACAGATGACACAGTATTTGTGTCAGATAATACAGCAGAACTACAATAATTGTTGGAAATTGTAGTAACAGAGAGTGCAAACAAATGACTCCCCTTGAATATCAAGAAAACAGTAACAATGGTGATATCAAAGAAAATGGTGACACCAAAATGTGACACAGAAATAGAAGGGAGAATTCTTTACCAAGTGGATAATTTTAGATACCTAGGGACATTTATAACATCAAATGGAAGATGTACAACAGAGATTAAGAGCAGAATAGGGCAAGCAAAAGCCGTATTTCAGAAAATGAAGAGTATCTTATGCAATAAGTCACTATCACTGAGTGTAAGAAAGAGAGTGCTGAAATGATATGTAGAGCCAGTTGTGCTGTATGGCAGTGAATCTTGGAATGTAAATGAACACATTAAGAAGAAATTAGAAGCAACAGAGATGTGGTTCCTGAGAAGATTGTTGCGAATTCCTTGGACTGCCAGAATAACTAACAACGACTGCCCGAATCTGGCTAATGAAACTAGAACATTATATACAACAATAAGACAGAGACAAACATCTTTCTTCGGTCACGTGAGGAGAAGAGAGGCATTGGAGAACATCGTGACAACTGGAACGATCGGGGGGAAGAGAGGCAGAGGCAGACCAAGAGAAATGATGCTGGATGGATTGAGATGGTGGCAAGGAGGAATATCATCAGCAGGGTTGATCCAGAAAACCAAAGACCGAGATCTGTGGAGAGCCATGAACGCCTACGCCAGTTGGCAGGGCACTTGATGATGACGTTTTAATGCATTACATTATGCTTGAACGCTTATAAGAATTTCTGATTAGAAGAACTATTTATGGGGTCCCAGGTAGACAGTCAAAATTTTTTGGGCATGTTACGAGAAGAAATGAATTGGAGAACTTGATGACAACTGGCAAGATTGAAAGGAAGAGACCAAGGGGAAGACCTAGAAGCAAATACCTGGATGGCTTGACCACGTGGCATGGTCGAGACAGGAACACAGAGCTGATCCACGACTCTGGTGATCGAGTGAGATGGCAGTACATGACCGCCTACGCTTATCGGCATGGCACATGATGGATGGATAAGTTCGCCTTATCAGGTCTGCACTGTAAATGGGTAGTGGGTGCAGGAGTTAGCATTCCTGCCTACCGAACCGTTTGTCATGGGTTCACTCCTGCCTTAAACAGGTACCACCAGGTCTTGGAAACAAAGACGATCAGCGTGATACAGCCACACCACCGCCCAGTGTATCGGTTTGGTCTTTACACATCAGAAAACAGCACCAACTATGCACTCGGTCCCACGGCGTGTGTAACAGTTTACAAACCGATTGTTCAAACACAAGAATGAGTTCCTCTTCTGCTTTCCCCCCGGAATGTTTTAGACGTAATTGCGTTGTGCCTGTTTACAGCAGAGCTGAGATAATTGCACCTTTAGGCCGACATTTCCGACTTCTTCAGGCATTTGTTGACCGGGATACCTTCCCGGGTGAATGAGTTCAAGAACCCTGAAGTCTCGCCGGCCAGCAAAGGCCTACTTTCTGTGTCTACCCGCCCTCTGTGTTTGGGTGGTTGCTAGGGGCTACCCAGCAACGACTTGGCACCAGTCTAGCGTGCAGTCCAAGCCATTAGTATAGTCCAGAAATAGAAGGCGCACATTCACAAATAGTGTCAGTAGGTGCAGATTACATACAGCGGGCAAACGCATAGATTTTACACTGTCAGAGAACTATAGTTTGGAAACAGTGGGGGAAAAATGTATAATTTACTTTACAAACGGAGAAGAGAACATATAGTTTACAAATAGTAGATATACATTCACAAACCATATTTCACTATGTAGTTTACAAACAGCGAAGAAAGTAGTTTATAAACATAAACATTGTTTATAAATAGTGAGAGAACTATAGTCTGCAAACAGCGAACGAATATGTAATTTACTAACGGCGAATAGAGAAAACACACACAAACACATACACATATAGTTAGTAAACAGCAAAAGAACGTTTAATTTACAATCAGGTAAAGAACATGTAATTTACAATCAGTGAAAAATCATATAGTTTACAAACATCAGAAGAAAGTTAATTTTATAATCAGTGAAAACACGCACAATTTACAGTGAAAATTAGATGTCCACTGTTTATTGTGTGTGACCATTGGCCACTTCCACTGTTTATTGTGTGTGACCACGTCCAATATGTCAAACGCAGGCAGTGCCCAAGGAGAACATGAATGAGTCGTGTAGAACCACATCTGAAGGCAGTGAAACCCCTGCCTATAGCAGGGTGGTCAGAGAGAGAGAGAGAGAGAGAGAGAGAGAGAGAGAGAGAGAGAGAGAGGAGAGAGAGAGAGAGAGAGAGAGAGAGAGAGAGAGAGAGAGAGAGAGAGAGAGAGAGAGAGAGAGAGAGAGATGTATGGCAGGGGATTCTGTTTGGAGCAGACAGACATGCGGTCATGTGTGAAGGTAAGATGTGGCCGGTTGATTGACTATTATCAATGTATTCACAGTCTATCCTCTTCTACCCTCAGATCTAGAGTTACCGTACAGTGTTGTGTAATCTTTCCTCTTATACCCTGAGATACAGATCTGTAAGCAGACCGGCATGCGTTGGTTCTCATACAAGGGTATGAGTGTCCGTCATTCAGAAAGCAATGATAAACTAATGAACGTAAACTCGCCAAGAAATCATAAACAGCATAAAAACTCTGGGGTTGTCTGCCACGATCTGTAAAGGCCATGCAACAAACTTTCTTTCTCTATATCATCACTGTATGTTCTTTATTTTGGTCGGCCTTTTCTGTATTCGACTGATTTTTCTGTCCTGTCTGTATCACCAAAGACATTTCTATCTGTTGATGCACTCGCATGAAATTGCAATAACACATAATTAAGTAAGTATATCAATAAAAGAAGACGCCAAACAACATAGACATGTGAACACCATACTACTTCTCCCCCTATGTGAGCGCCATGCAGCAGTTCCACACTTATTATTGTGTAACTATATGAATTCAAAGTGTTCCCACCCTCTCCACTTTCTATAAGTGAATATCTATTTGCCATTTAAATGGTGATCGAGTGAAATGGCGAGTCATGACCGCCCACGCTTTCCCGCATGGTACATGATTGATTGATTTAAATAAATCAACTTCAAATCAAATCAACTTTATTAGGGTCACAAATTGGGCGCGCAGGCCCGTCTTACATTCGGCCCTTCCAATCACTCGTCTTTCGTTCATCAAGAGCATTATACATTTACATAGGAAGAAAAATAAACATTGTGAAATGAATGTTGTAAACATAAACATGGCTAATTACCATGTTATGAGGCCCATCTCCCACCTATCCATACATCACCCCACCCACACAACACCCCCACCTACCCACACACACGCGCACCGAGGGACACATACACACCCCCACCTACCCACACACACGCACACCAAGCGACACATACATACCCCACCAACCGACCCATCCCCCTCCCGCACATCCCCCACCCACACACACTGCCCTCACCTGATCCCCCAACCAAAACACACTCGCCACCCACAAACATTCCCCCACCAACCCACACATCCCACGCCCATCCACATACACATCCTAACCCACACATCCTCTCCCCACCCACACCTCAAACCACTCATCCCCCAGCCACATCTCCATCGACAACATATTCCCCACCCATGCACACAATCCCCCACTAACCCACACATCGCACATCCACTCACACATCCCCAAACCATACACACACATCCCCACCAACTGACATGTCCCTGCCCCCCCCCTCCCCCCACACACACATCTCCCTATTCACCCATACATTCCCAATCCACTCACACACACCCCACCACCCACACATACAACTTCCACCCACCCACACATGCCTTAACCTAATCCCCCACCACACAATCCCCCACCCGCACATCATATACACCCCCTACCACGCACTATTCCCAACCCACGCACCACACACACACACACATCAATCACCAACACATCCCCACTTACACACCACACACATATCCCCCACCCAGATACCACACAATATTCCCACCCACACCCACACAGATACCCTATCCATCCACCCCACATACCCCCACTCACACACCACAAAAATCCCCACCCACACACACATACCTCACCCACAAAATATCCCCAACCAACACACCACACACCTCTCCCCACCCACACACGCATTCCCTACCCGTCCACCAACACACTCACGCATACATCCTCCACTACGCACCCACACACCCCCACCCCCAACCAAACATCTCTCGATCACAATACCCCTACCCACACACATCCTCCACCCACTCACACATCCCACCCCGACACATACAACTCCCTCACCCACCTTCACATCCCTAAGCCACTCACACATTCCCCATCCACACACACACACATCTCCCACCCACACACCCCCACATACTTCCCCAACCACCACAATCCCCTACTCACCCACACATATACCCCACCCATACGCACATTCCCCGCACCCATCACACACATCCCCCACACCACACAGTATCCTCCACCCCTATCACCACAAACATACCCTCCACCCACACATCATTCACACATCCCCCACCAACACACTGCACACATATCTCAAACCCACACACCATACACTTCTCCCCACCCGCCCTTGCATCCCCAATCCACCCAACACAATCCCCTACCCACACAACCCCGCCTTCCACACATATTTCCTCAAACCATCCACACATCTCCACCCACATAAACACACATCCCCCACATCCGTCCCATACACATATCCTCCACCCATACACACATCCCCCACACCCATTCCAACACCCCTACTTTCACCCCCACACATCCATCCACACATCCCACCAACACCCACAAATACCACTACCCACCAAAACCCACACACCCCAACTCATCCAAACGCATACCCCCACCCACACCCCCCCCCCACCCACAAATATCCCCACACTCACACACATCCTCCACATACACTCACACTTCCTCACATCTAGACACATACAAAATGTCTCACGTTAGTATTGAAACTAGTATGAACAAACTCCCACACTTTACTCACACACATACACTGACACTTGTCATGAGCAGTCTCATAAAAATGTTAAACATGGAGAAAAATGTGTACATAAAATGTATGTGACGTAAAAATAGTGATGCTCTCTCTCTCTCTCTCTCTCTCTCTCTCTCTCTCTCTCTCTCTCTCTCTCTCTCTCTCTCTCTCTCTCTCTCACACACACACACACATTCACTCTCACACATTCACTCTTCCGCTCATTCATTCACTCTCACGCATTCACTCTCCCGCTCATTCACTCTCCCGCTCACTCATTCACTCTCCCGCTCACTCATTCACTCTCCCGCTCACTCATTCACTCTCCGCTCATTCACTCTCCCGCTCACGCATTCACTCTCACTCGTTCTGTCTCTCATTCACACTCACTGACTCTCTCACTCAAACTACAGTAATGAACATGAGTTTATATTATGCATGATAAAATCAAATGGTATTTAACTGATAATATGACAGGTGAGAATACACAAACATATGGATTCGCGTTTTACATAACATGCGTGTTACATGACATGCATCTGCTCAGCTCTCTCTCTCTCTCTCTCTCTCTCTCTCTCTCTCTCTCTCTCTCTCTCTCTCTGTATTCTTTCATATACACACACTCACACGCATGCGCGCACTCACGCTCACACACACTAACACATCAACTCTCCCACTGTCTCACTCTCTAACACACAATCCTTCACACACACACACTCACTCTCTCAATCACACTCTCTCACACATGCACATGAACGCATGCACGCACGCACACACTCCCTCACTCACTCTCACACATACACGTACGAATGCATGCACTGACACATTCCCCCACCATTTCTCGTTCAATCACTCTCTCCACAATCACGCATGCACGTGCGCACACACGCATTCACTCTCTCCCTCTCTCTGACACCCTCTCTCTGACACCCTCTCTCTCTCTCTCTCTCTCTCTCTCTCTCTCTCTCTCTCTCTCTCGCTCCCACACGCACACACATATATAGTGAACAATTATAGTTAAACAATTATAATGAACAATTATACTGAACAATTATACCAGTAAATGAATTATGGTGGCATATAGTCGGTATGGATTAAGTATTGAAAGAGTTTTCGGTTAAATGTGTAGGGACTCATTGGAGTTTTCAGATCTGGAGGCAGATCATTCTATAGAAGCCACAAAGCATGGGTTGCACGATTTATTGCCTGGCATATTTCGCTGCATCTCCACTGTTTACAATGCAATACATATTTGCTGTGCTTGAAGATACCAACCTTGTTCTTTGCCTCATATCCTGTGATAACTCCAGCTCACAGTCTGTGATAGTCCAGCCTGTTATACAATCAACTGTAGCACGCATGCATTAAACTCCACCTGTATCGGGTAAACTCCACTTTAGTCAAGTAAATCCCACGTTTGCAAAGGTGGATCAGGCCGCTGTTAAATTCCGCTGTTGTGGGTAGTATCCATGTGAATTTCCCTCCGGAATTTGAATGGAAACAACACCATCGACGACACACCACACACGTACGAAGTAACGTCCCTCGGGGCAAAGCAAAGGAGGTAACATACTCATATGCTCCGTCTGGGGCATCTAACACACACGCCAACAGGTAGAGGTAATTCGGTGTATCAATCAAAGCACCATGTGGTTGCTAAATTTGTTACAGTAAAACTTCGATAAACCGTCACCGCCCGGACCAGGGATGTGACGGGAAACCGGATAGACGGATAACAGAAAATTATTAATACATATATACAGTAACGTGATTTTCCCCCGGGAAGGTTAACCCGGTCAACAAATGCCCGCAGAAGTCGGATGTGTCGGCCTAATGGCTCAAGAACTCAGCTCTGCTGTAGACAGGCACAACGCAATCACGTCCGAAAAAAGAAAAAAAAAAACTCCGGATGAACGAAGAAGAAGAAGTAACGTGGATTTCACTGCGGGCTTGGGACGAAAATAAAAATAAAATCCTTTAAAAGTATACATCATGTATTTAATCTTTTAAAACGATCACAATAAACTATAAGAGTTGTAATATACAGAACTGTATTGTAATACTATAAATCTACGTTACTTTAACATAATCTGTCATCTCCTTCTTCTGTGTCTTTGAGACTGGAGCTTTCTGCCCAGTGATGTTCCGTATCTTACGCAGAAGAAGGATCTGTGTTGCATTTGTCTCCTCTTGCATTTCAAACCAGTCGATGCACTTTGATAACATTGTTTCTGCTTCTGAGTGGCCAGCGGTAGGTGTTTGGTTCAGAACTGATCCTTCATCGTCATCAATTTCTTCTTCTTCAATGGCAGTCACACCAGAAACAATTTCATCATCGTTCAAAATTGTAAAGCTCAGTCTCATCTCATCATGTTCCTCTTGTACCTTGCGGTGTCGAGATGAAGTATAAACATAGTGAGAGTGCCCGATTATGGGCTTCATGTATCGATATTCCCATGGACTCTACTATTCCCTCCTTCCAACGTTTACGTGGTCGGCCTCTTCCTCTGTTTCCATCTGGTCTGTACATTATTGCTTGTTGTGGTATGCTATTGACTGGTAACCTGCTTGCATGGCCAAACCATTTGACTTGCTGCTTTCTAATAAAATCTAGTGCTGTTATAACCCCCACTTTAGTCCTGATTTCTTCATTTCTGATCTTATCTCTTCTAGACACGTTGATTATTCTTCTCAGGAATCTCATTTCTGTTGTTGTGATTTTTCGTTTCTCTTTTTCTGTCATTGTCCAGGTTTGGCTTTGGTAGCATAGAGTTGGTAGGAAGATTGTATTGTAAAGTGCTATCTTTTGTATTGTAAAGTTCTATCTTAGTAGTTATTGATACATGTTTGTTCTTTACTATTGGTGCCATTTGTCCAATGAGTTGGTTTGCCTTATTGCATCAGTTTTAGATCTCGTCTGGTATTCTTGCGGCCTCTGTTTGGCTGGTTTCTTTACATATGTTGTCTATTTATGTTATGAACAAGAGAGGGGACAGGATACAACCTTGTCGTACTCCAGATCTTATGGTGAAGGGTTCTGAGTGTCCTCCAGTTGCTCTCACTATGCATTCACTGTTGTTATATAAGCTTCTACATAGCTTTGTTAGATGTGTACTCACACCATATTGTTTATGGATTTCCCATAGCTTGTTTCTATCTACTCTATCAAATGCCTTTTCTTGGTTGACAAAGGCTAAGTAGAGTGTTTCAGTGAATTCGGTTGATTTTTCTATAAGTTGTCTAAGAGCAAAAATGGCATCTATGCATCCTTTGTTTTTCCTAAATCCAAGTTGCGTTTTACTTAGCTGGGGTTCTAAAGTAGTTCGTAATCTTTTTTCAAGAATTTTGCAAAATATTTTCCCAGTATGACTCAACAGTGAAATGCCTCTGTATTGTGTACAGTCTCTTTTGCTGCCTTTGTTTTTCCAAATTGGGATAATTATGACGTTTCCCCAGTCTTGTGGTTTATGTTGCTCTACCCAAACATGGTTGAATAGTCTATGTAGCCATGCTGTTCCTACTTCTCTTGCTGCATTAATTAGTTCCTTTGGCATTTCATCCTGTCCTGGTGATTTGTTCAATGGGGCTAATCTGATGGCTTCTATAATTTCTTCTTTTAGTATGTCTGGTTCTAGTTCTTCGGTGGCATCTGTGTAGTTTTCTTGAAGTCCTGTGACATCTGATGGGATGTTGAGAAGTTGTTCGAAATACTGCTTCCATCTTATTAGGATTTCTTTTTGTTCACTTATTGGTTCTCCATTTTCGCTGTTAATTATTTCAGTTGGGTCAAAGGGTTCTCCGCTGGCTCGCATTGCACCTATCTTTTTGTAGAAGTTTCTTGTTGACTCCTTGTAGTTTTTATTTAGGGTTTCTCCATACCCTTCCCAGTCTTTTTGTTTTCCCCTCATTACTATTCTATTCACATGTCTTCTCACTATTCTATATTCTATGTAATCACATTCCTGTTTGCTCTTCAACCACTTTTTATATTTTTCCTTTTGGTCTTTTACCACTTTCTTTACCTCTACGTTCCACCATCCTGTTATTTTCTGTATCCGTGTTTTGCGTTTTTTTTTTTTTTTTGGGTGGTTCCACATGTTTTTGCAGTATTTAAAATGCTTGATTTGAACAACTCCCATTCTTCTTCCACTGTTTTTCTTTCTATATGTAATTTTACAAAGATGTCAGTTAGTTCTTTCTCATAATTTTCCCTTACTGCCTCGTCTTTAAGGTTTTTTAAGTTTACCGATTCGCATGGCATGTATTTTCCTGCTCTTTGCTTTCTTCTTCTGATGGTTCTTATTGTGGCAACGGCTGCTTTATGATCTGTGTTTATACTTAAATTGGGCAATGCCCTTGCATCTAGTATATTTCTCTTTCTGTTATTTCTAGCTGAGTATGTAACACAATAGCCATTGGTTAGTGATCGTTTATGGCTAGCCAGATCAAGCTCAACTCCTCTGCCACCGACCATTAGTCACTTCCGCCATCATACAGTACAGTCACTTCCAGCTGTATACAGTAGGATGTACAAGTAATCAGCGGACAGTGTTAACGGTGTCTGTCTGTTTGCTGATACTCACGCATGTTTTTAAAGACGATGATGGATAACAGAAACTGACGGTTAAACGAGTGGCGGTTAATAGACGTCTAGCTTATATCTAACATGACGTTCAACCCAACCACTACCGACTGAAATATGGAGCCGGCACCATATACCCAACACTCCTCATGGCGTGAGAAGAGGGTCACATTATGTACTGTTGTTCTATTCTTATGTCTGACATCTCCCCTGGAGCAAAGGTTTTCAACCAACTCCCAAGCTCTTTGAAGACATGTTCATGAGGGCTGGATTGTGCGGGGCTGGGTTGTGCAGCTCAAGTTTAGAAGGCGACCGGATAGACTTCCAATCCCAATTTCCAACCGTCGACTGTATCGATTTCCTTATTATCGGGGCCCTTATGTTGTATTTCGTTCTTCTTCTTTCGTAAATGGAGACGCTTATATCTGCTTCCTTGGAAATGTTGTATGGCTGTAATTGTGTTCGTTTCATCCTTATGGTTTTACATGTCTGGATAGAGTCGCACACTTGTTAAGGCAGTGGTTCTCAACCGGTGGGGAATTTCCCCCCCCCCCCCCCCCAATGGGGGAATTTTAGGGTTTCCAGAGGGGAATTAAGATTATTTCAAGATCGCGTTAATACAAGAACCGATTACCTGATATTGTTTTACCCTTCATACTGCACGGTTCTGTACATCTGACTCTTCTAAAATTCAATTTATAAAGTAAGTAGACCTACAAATCATGTTTTATGTGGACGTCTAGACTTGTTATAGTATGTGCTATTAAATTTAGCTTCCATTATTACGTATACTCTGTAGGGGCGGGGGCGGAGTTTTTAGGTAGGAAATACGAAAGGGGGGAATGACGTTCTGAAAATATGGTGAAGGGGGGCACGGGCCAAAAAAGGTTGAGAACCACTGTGTTAAGGCTTGGCGTAATTGTGTACCCGCACCGTCTTATGATGTTGTTTCCTTCAGGGATGATTACCAGCGTCATCCTTCCTCCAGACATGTCTTGATCTTGGTGGTCTGTTTTCGTGTCTTCTGGGTCTTCTTTGGTACCTTATGTCGTAGGACGATTTGGCATCTTCTTCTCGCTGCCTTCTGCCTTTTTGTGCTGCGAGTAATTTCTGATACTGACGTTCCTAGTCCAACGATGTCAAACTGTCCAGCATCTTCTCTCTTGATCTCTCCCCTACCCCTTGACCTCTCAAACCTTCCCGTTGTGACGACATACTCCAGCTTCCCCCTTCTCATGACATGCCCAAAGATTGTGGACTATCTCCTCCTGATACTGAGTAACCAGGTCTGTTTGTGCGTTCACTTCTTTCCAGATTCTTCATTGCTCTTTCTATCTATCCACGGTGTTTTCCTCATTCTTCTATAAAACTACATTTCCTCAGCTTATCTTTATTTCCAAACACACAATAGCAGATAACATTCTTCAATTTATTTAGTTAATTTAGTTTACTTAACTTTAATTAATTAACTTTAATTTAATTAACATTCTTCATCTTGTGACATGCTACCTTTGCTAGGGCTGTCCTTCATTTAACTTCCTTAATACGTCTTCGACCTGCAGTTATTAAAGTGGCCAAACACTTACATATATTGATTTGTTTCAGATAGTTTCCATTGACTTTGATGTTGCATTTGGGTATACCATTTTTCTTTGTACTAACCATTACTTCTGTTTGTCCGTCCGTTATTACGAGAATGTCCTTACTTGAACCTACTGTATCCTAATGATCTTACCAACCCGTCCATCCATTCACAAGGCCTGACAGTCGGCCCCGCGGCTCCAGACATCTATTATTTAAAGCAACCACTTGACGAAAACTCTGTGCTGGTGTGGGCTTAGTGTACCAGCACATCTCGTGTGACCATTCTGGGCGTCAGGACGGGGAGATGCACACACAATTCTCGGACATGCCAGAGAAATGAACATGTCAGTAGTGGGTTGTGCTCAGTCCTTAAACATCAAATCCCGAAACTACCAAATAAATCGAATAAACATAGGGCCAAGAAGTGACCCACACTAAATGGGTACCAGCCGTGGCGGACTGGCTAAGGTATCAGCTGGTCCCGTGGCAAGTGGTTCCCGTGGGTCCCTAATGGGCATTAGTTCAACATGTTATTGGCCGGTTAGTCCTGGCAACGAATATGTTTAGACTAGATCCGCCACTGGGTACCAGGAAATGTCTTTGAGAGCAAAGGCGGACAGCGTGATAGTCCACAATATGCATCGAGCGCCTGTTGGTCTATGGAAATATGGGTCGTGCACGACATTCAGTACCTAGAGCATGGAAACGGTCATCTAGCAGGAAGTGGCGATGCCAGCACCACGCCATGACTTACCAATTGTTACCATTTATTTCCGTTGGCTCACTTGAACTCAAACGTGGTCCACAGACATGATACTACCGCCGGTAGCTGCCATGACTAGGGAGTGTATTGGATTGATTTTTGAGTGTGGTCCACCTTTCCTTATTACCAGTGTCCCTTGCCATCGAACCCTCTCCGACCTCTGATGTACTTGTAATTTACGTCTCCAAGGCAATATGACGCGGAGTCAACTTTTACGTCCAGCCGTTACCGCTACAGAAGTATTATAATTTAGTTACGGGAGTCATGTGACAGGTTATCGATAGCATATTCCTACTATCTCTGTACTACCAGTGTCAGGCATGGACACTTTCTTAATTGCAATAATGGAGTTCATTTTGTTGTCACGATTTGATTCTTGATGTTTGTCAGTGTTCATTTCACGTTCATTCATTTATTCCTTCTACCTAACATGTCATGGCCATTGTATATCTAATCATCATCATCATCAAGTGCTCTGCCAGCTGGCGTAGGCGTTCATGTCTCTCCACAGATCTCAGTCTTTGGTGTTCTGGATCAACTCTGCTGATATTCCCCCGTGCCACTGTCTCAATCTATCCAGCATCATTTCACTTGGTCTGCCTCTGCCTCACTCTGTATAAAGTCTGTTCGTTCGTTCACTTCCCCTAGATCTTTCCAGCTGTCACAATGTTCTCTAATGCCTCTTTATCATCGCATGACCGAAGAAAGCGGTTTGTCTCTTTCTTATTGTATATCTAATGATAACTTTATTATCACTTTTCTTATAGCATTATTTCATATTTATTACGTCATATAACCATGCCCAGTAGCCACTGGCGTACTGGGTGATCATTGGCACTGTTAAAAAAGAGGAGATAACAGACATGGAAGGATGAATTAGAGGAGATAACAGACATGGAAGGATGAATTAGAGGAGATAACAGACATGGAAGGATGAATTAGAGGAGATAACAGACATGGAAGGATGAATTAGAGGAGATAACAGACATGGAAGGATGAATTAGAGGAGATAACAGACATGGAAGGATGAATTAGACAGTTGAACAACTGGCAGCTCTGTGCAGACGATGTGTACCACCGTCATCTCTAACAGATTTGATAGAAACAGTTAAAGTAGCAACTGTATGCGATAGACACAGTTACAAGTAACACCTGTCTGGGGTAGGCAGTTAGAAGTAACACCTGGCTGGGATAGAAACAGTTAGAAGTAACACCTGGCTGGAATAGAAACAGTAAGATGTAGCATCTGTCTGGGGTAGACAGTTAGAAGTAACACCTGTCTGGGGTAGAAACAGCTAGAAGTAGCACCTGGCTGGGATAGAAACAGCTAGAAGTAACACCTGGCTGGGATAGAAACAGCTAGAAGTAACACCTGGCTGGGATATAACTAGTTAGAAGTATCAACTGTCTGGAATAGAAACAGTTAAAACAACAACTGCTGGAATAGAAATAGTTTAAGCACCAACTGTCTGGAATAGAAACATTTAAAGCAACAACTGTAGGGAAAAACAGATGAAATGACAGTGGTACACGTAACGAAAGCGTTTATTGTGTGTGTAAAACAATACCATTTTTAGTGTATTCTACTCTCGTACGCTTGTTGCAACTCGGAACAGATCAATCGCTAAGGAGTCGTGTCTCTCTTGGCGGGTTCTAGACCAGGTCGCGACATCTCTTACCGAGTTATATAACACATACGCAAATTTAATTGGAAGGTCGTGGCGACGAGGAAGCGAAATTTAGTTCACATCAGGAAATCGTTATATAAGGCACACAGAGGTAGCCTTACACCGACAAATCTAGACTATTGTGGCGCTACAAGTTGATGGTCGAACGTGTTGTGGCGATTATGTAACGGGTGTCGGCGTACGGAAACCGTCGGTGAAATAACACACACGAACACAGCCTGTCTACCACCTGACACGGAAGAAACACACAGCCGTAGAAACACTACCTACAGACGTTGTGAATAACCAACCGATGTCTATCCACTGATTGAGTTGCGTTGCCGGGTTTAGCGCCTCGGCCCGGCGTCTGACGTGCGTGTGTGTTAGGAAACAGCGCCCAGTTTGAATATATTCAAAAGCCTGCTGACGGTGGATTGCGCGCTTGGCTTCTGCTGGAGTAATTCTTGACCCAGAGTCTCTTTCCTTCGTCTGACGCGCCGTGACCTGACCTGACCTTTATGTTTTCAATCTCCTTCTTACTCTCCTGCCTGCTTTCTTCAATTGTACGTTTTAACTCGTTGGTGTTCTAGTTTTCTCAGGGCCTGGGTTTAGTGTGTACATATATAGATTAGGAAGGTGGAGGTGATAGAAAGGATGTAGCAGTACTTGGCGTAAGGAAAGGGGGGAGGTGGGAATAAAATCCGGCCAGCTCGCTCACTTGAGAAATGATGGACCAGGCACAAACAGGCTCGCCTGCAAACGGAGTAACCAAAATCAGGGGACAGTCGGCAGAAGGTCGCCGCTAACGGCTTTGACGAAGTATCGGCGAGTTCTTAGACAGCCTGGCCTTGGACTGGGAGTTCACATGAGGTCGCCTGGACCAGGGATGGTGTCCGCGAGGCCTCTATTACCGCAATTAGCCTACATGTTATATTTAATATCGCCAGGATAAGGACTGAGTAGCGGAAGTCTCACTATGGAGTGGTCAGCAAGGGTGGGAGACTGTCCGAGCGCAGGTAATGTTTGTTTTCTTCTTTGCATTCGTACAATAGTGGACATAGGGATGAGGGCTCGAATCGTGCAGCAACTTTTTGGAAAACTGGGTCGCAATAACTGTACCACAGAGACAAACGCATAGAATATAATATATATGCTCCAATGTAGTCTGCCCACGACGGTGGAAAACATATCGATGGCTGCACTGAGATGTGTGAAAGCAGAGGCAATATGTAAAAACGGTTAGTTACGTTGTCATTTACAGGAAGTCACAGTCAACCCTAGCATTGTTTGCTTGTGTGTCATTTACTAGACAGTTGTTATTGTTAATAGTTTGCCATTTCTGAACTATCGACACCTATACCACTGAAATCTGATTGCGAACGCTGGAGTCCGTGTCTAAGGGAATTCTGATACGCGTTCACTGCTCCTGGGCCGCAGCGTGGGATAGGCGATATGTTAGTAGAAATGTAATCCACAAACAGGACACAGATAGGCGATATGTTAGTAGAAATGTAATCCACAAACTTGACACAGATAGGCGATATGTTAGTAGAAATGTAATCCACAAACTTGACACAGATAGGCGATATGTTAGTAGAAATGTAATCCACAAACAGGACACAGATAGGCGATATGTTAGTAGAAATGTAATCCACAAACAGGACACAGATAGGCGATATGTCAGTAGAAATGTAATCCACAAACAGGACACAGATAGGCGATATGTCAGTAGAAATGTAATCCACAAACAGGACACAGATAGGCGATATGTCAGTAGAAATGTAATCCACAAACAGGACACAGATAGGCGATATGTTAGTAGAATGTAATCCACAAACAGGACACAGATAGGCGATATGTCAGTAGAAATGTAATCCACAAACAGGACACAGATAGGCGATATGTCAGTAGAAATGTAATCCACAAACCGGACACAGATAGGCGATCATGTCAGTAGAAATTGTAATCCAAAACAGGAGACAGAGTAGGCGTATGTCAGTAGAAATGTAATCCACAAACAGAACACAGATAGGCGATATGTCAGTAGAAGGTAATCCACAAACAGGACACAGATAGGCGATATGTCAGTAGAAATGTAATCCACAAACAGGACACAGATAGGCGATATGTTAGTAGAAATGTAATCCACAAACAGGACACAGATAGGCGATATGTTAGTAGAAATGTAATCCACAAACAGGACACAGATAGGCGATATGTTAGTAGAAATGTAATCCACAAACAGGACACAGATAGGCGATATGTTAGTAGAAATGTAATCCACAAACTTGACACAGATAGGCGATATGTTAGTAGAAATGTAATCCACAAACTTGACACAGATAGGCGATATGTCAGTAGAAATGTAATCCACAAACAGGACACAGATAGGCGATATGTCAGTAGAAATGTAATCCACAAACAGTACACAGATAGGCGATATGTCAGTAGAAATGTAATCCACAAACAGGAGAGAGAGACAGAGAGACAGAGAGACAATGTGTCAGTAGAAATGTAATCCACAAACAGTACAGAGATAGACAATATGTCAGTAGAAATGTAATCCATAAACAGGACAGAGATAGGCAATATGTCAGTATAAATGTAATCCATAAACAAGAGAGGGATATGAGAAATTATGACAATTTAAAAACTATTAACATATTCATTGCCAAACAAAAAGTTGTTTTGGACCCCAGGATGGCAGAAAATGGGATATAGGAGTGTGCTACTGTTTTGTCTTAAGCGCTGTTAAAATGGTAACAGACATGTTGTATTATAACGCAAGGACAAGATTTTGTCTACATATAAATCCATGGCAGATATTTGAAGTCGATTAAGACGATAAATCATCCCATTGCAATTAATCAATTAATAAAAGATTAAAATTATACTCATTTTAAAAAGACAATGACACCCATGAATGTTCTACAGCTGTATGATAGACAACATTTTGTAATAGATCATGCACTGTGAAGTATTCTGGTATCATCATCAACATCATCATCATCATCGAGTGCCTTGATACGTTGCCAACAAAAAAAAACACAACTTATATAAGTAAAAAATATACGTATTAAATAAATGAATGTGTGGGGGTGCGTCTGTGTGTATGTATACGCATCAGACAAGAGTCAGTTGTCATTTTTGGCTACAATTGTACAGCAGTAATTTATCTTGTATGCGGGTAAGTTGTGTTCACCTTCTGTGTGTGTCCAGCAGTATTTATCTGTATGCGGGTAAGTTGTAAGTCCCCTTCTGTATGTGTACAGCATTTAAATTTATCTTGTATGCGGGTGGTTTTTTAAGTCACCTTCTGTATGTGTACAGCAGAAAATTTATCTTTATGGGGGGAAGTTTGTAAGTCACCTTCTGTTGTGTACAGCAGAAATTTTATCTTGTATGCGGGTAAGTTGTAATCACCTTCTGTATGTGTACAGCAGTAATTTATCTTGTATGCGGGTAAGTTGTAAGTCCCCTTCTGTATGTGTACAGCAGTAATTTATCTTGTATGCGGGTAATTTTTAAGTCCCCCCTTCTTATGTGTACAGCGTAATTTTCTTGTATGCTGGGTAAGTTGTAAGTCACCTTTTTTGGGGGGTGTACAGCAGTAATTTATTTGTATGGGGGGAAAGTTTAAGTCACCTTCGTTGTGTACAGCAGAAATTTATCTTGTATCGGGTAAGTTGTAAGTCCCCTTCTGTTGTTTTACAGCAGTAATTTATCTTGTATGCGGGAAAGTTGTAAGTCACCCTGTGTGTGTCAGGGTATTTATCTTGTATGCGGGTAAGTTGTAAGTCACCTTTCTGTATGTGTACAGCAGTAATTTATCTTGTATGCGGGTAAGTTGTAAGTCACCTTCTGTATGTGTACAGCAGTAATTATCTTGTATGCGGGTAAGTTGTAAGTCACCTTCTGTATGTGTACAGCAGTAATTTATCTTGTATGCGGTAAGTTGTAAGTCACCTTCTGTGTGTGTACAGCAGTAATTTATCTTGTATGCGGGTAAGTTGTAAGTCACCTTCTGTATGTGTACAGCAGTAATTTATCTTGTATGCGGGTAAGTTGTAAGTCACCTTCTGTATGTGTACAGCAGTAATTTATCTTGTATGCGGGTAAGTTGTAAGTCACCTTCTGTGTGTGTACAGCAGTAATTTATCTTGTATGCGGGTAAGTTGTAAGTCACCTTCTGTATGTGTACAGCAGTAATTTATCTTGTATGCGGGTAAGTTGTAAGTCACCTTCTGTATGTGTACAGCAGTAATTTATCTTGTATGCGGGTAAGTTGTAAGTCACCTTCTGTATGTGTATAGCAGTAATTTATCTTGTATGCGGGTAAGTTGTAAGTCACCTTCTGTGTGTGTACAGCAGTAATTTATCTTGTATGCGGGTAAGTTGTAAGTCACTTTCTGTATGTGTACAGCAGTAATTTATCTTGTATGCGGGTAGTTGTAAAGTCACCTTCTGTGTGTGATACAGCAGTAATTTATCTTGTATGCGGGTAAGTTGTAAGTCACCTTCTGTGTGGTACAGCAGTAATTTATCTTGTATGCGGGTAAGTTGTAAGTCACCTTCTGTATGTGTACAGCAGTAATTTATCTTGTATGCGGGTAAGTTGTAAGTCACCTTCTGTATTGTGTACAGCAGTAATTTATCTTGTATGCGGGTAAGTTGTAAGTCACCTTCTGTGTGTGTACAGCAGTAATTTATCTTGTATGCGGGTAAGTTGTAAGTCACCTTCTGTGTGTGTACAGCAGTAATTTATCTTGTATGCGGGTAAGTTGTAAGTCACCTTCTGTGTGTGTACAGCAGTAATTTATCTTGTATGCGGGTAAGTTGTAAGTCACCTTTCTGTGTGTGTACAGCAGTAATTTATCTTGTATGCGGGTAAGTTGTAAGTCACCTTCTGTGTGTGTACAGCAGTAATTTATCTTGTATGCGGGTAAGTTGTAAGTCACCTTCTGTGTGTGTACAGCAGTAATTTATCTTGTATGCGGGTAAGTTGTATGTCACCTTCTGTGTGTGTAAAGTATTGGATATTGGATGACTTATGGGGGTTTAGGGCCAGCGTGGGTCAGCTGGAGTCAATACACACTCTATGTACATTCAAGCTTACCTGCCTTTGGGACAGTTTTCTCGGAGACAAGACGACTCTCCGAAGTTTTACAAAGGCTGCCATTGCGCAACTGTCGCAATGTATGTTCCTTTTACACACAGAAACTACACAAAAATATGTTGCACGATTTATTGCCTGGCATATTTCACCTCATCCCGTCAGGTGCATACTGTAGAGTTATATATCATATGAATATATTGTTTGCGGCTCCTGTGTCTATTTGCACTAAGGGAATTGATTGTTTTGATTATATGTTCCTACCGCGGAAATGCGAGGCCTCAATACCACAGAACATATGTAGTCACAATATGGATGTTGGGCTCTGCTGTTTTTATCTGAAGTGAGTAGAAATATCTCTCTCGCAATGAAAACTTTCGGTAATGAAGTCCCTGCAGAGTCGGTACTGGAGGATATGAACGAGTTTCCACAATCTGGCATACTGGTTCGGAATCACCTGCAGACGATTCGGAAGCATAACGCCTTTCGTTGATTTTCATAATGATAGTGGTGTAAGTCGTTCAGAAAGCAATGGCACTCTTATCATCATCAAGTGCCATACCAGCTGGCTTAGGCGTTCATGCTTCTCCACAGATACAGCAAAACATACAGCAAAACATACAGCAAAACATACAGCAAAACATACAGCAAAACATACAGCAAAACATACAGCAAAACATACAGCAAAACATACAGCAAAACATACAGCAAAACATACAGCAAAACAGGTATTATATAGCACTTCAGCATTCTCTTTCTTACATTCAATGATATGATAGTGACTTATTGCATAACATACTTTTCATTTTCTGAAATGCAGATTTTGCTTGCCCTATTTTGTTCTTAATCTTTGTTGCGCACTTAGCTCAATGTAAAATTGCTTAACGATCACAAACAGCCGGAAAACTTGAGGTTGACTGCGACATCCTATGAAGGACTTCCAAGTAACTTTTTTTATCATATGAAAAGTCGAGAATAAGCATAGTTATGATGTCATCAGCAATGTGCTTTCTAAAGACATTACTATCAGTACTTTTTATCTTGTTCCTCTTTGGCAATAGGTAGGAGTACAAAATAGGTCCCGTTTACGTGCGCATTAGGCGAGTTTAGCGAGACCCACTTTAAAAAAAAAAATAATAATAATAAACAGCATTCAGTGGGTGATGCGGTATCAAGCCGGCCGCCATTACTCTCCAATACACCTGCTGGTACCTGTTGTAGGCTGGGGTCGACATGAAAGCTCGGGTCAGTGTCACAAATCTCGATCAGCTGTGATGCGGACGGAAGACAAGACCATCTGTATGGCAGGCTAGCGGCTGTCCTCTGAGACCCCCTGAATGCCTCTAATAGAATCATTGTTTGTATTCACGATGGCTTTTTGCCTTGACCACAAGTAGTCTGACTATGGAAGCCATGACAGTAAGCATTTACATGGCTCGAGACACAGACCTTCACTCTGACATGCTTCATTAGTGACTCAGTGAATATGTTCAGGAAGATAGAGGCGGGTTGGAGCCAAAGACCGTAGTTGATGTCTTTGGGGTGGTCACGGATGGCAAAGATTAGTGTCATTTTCATGCGGGCGTACAAGGAATGAGCAGGCTGACAAGGCTTGCGGGTATGGCTGCGGTGGAGGGCGGACGAGCCATGGACCAGGCTGATATACCAAATGCTCTTCGAGAATTAAGTTGTTTGCGAGAGCCAAGTGATGACAGTGAATCTACATCCATGGTCAGACTGCGAGAATAGCAAGTTAAAAGAGGTGTGGTCAAACAATAACACTACGCAGGAAGCCAAAGAAGATTAATAACCCAATACAGAACTACAGAACTGGTGTTGTTAGCCGCTGCAGGATAAGGGATTTACTGAGGAGGGGATCCGAGCACTTATGGACTGAATGGTTCGATGTGCAATGAAGGTGATCTGTCGACTAACTAACTATTTACGATATTCCTGTACAGTTGTTCCTAGAATGAAGCTATTTAATTCGGATATGTGTATGTGTGTGTGTGCGTGCGCATGTGTGCGGCAATAGCCTCATCGAGGCCAGTCACCTTCTACAGTCCGGCCCAACTTAACTAGTGAACTTAAACTAATGTGATAAATGGTTTTCATGGAAACAGAAACAATCAAATACAGAGGTTCTAGAGAACAAATAGAAATGAACAGAGAGTTGATGAAAGAAATACACAATAGACAGGTGAAATATTTCTGTCACGTTAAAAGACACGACACTCTTATAAAAACTATATTGGAGGGTAAGGTTGAAGACAAGCTGGCAAGAGGTAGACAACGATACAAGTGGGAAGATAACATCAAGAGATGGACGAACAGCAATCTGACAGAATGTACAGTCCGGGCGAGAGACAGACAAGTGTTGGGGATCCAGTCCAACCAACCCTCATCGTGGAGACGGCACCTGGTGGATTTAATATGACAAAGACTAGCTAGAGCGGACAGAACAACCATCAAGGTGTCGATCCCAGAGTCTGGTAACAACATTTCCTACTCGGTCTCGGAAAGTTCAGTTGGCAGGTGAAGTAACAACATTTCCTACTCGGTCTCGGAAAGTTCAGTTGGCAGGTGAAGACTTTTCAATGCGTCACTTAGATATAGACAGTCTAGATTTGGTAGGGCAGGCTGTTCGGCGACAGCACTGGCAAAGTTAGGTAGTTGCATGTCCTTTACAGGACTCGCAGTCAACCCCATCGTTTATTTGCTGTTTGTGATTTACTAAACAATATAAGTTCAGCAGTTTGTCGTTGCTCTCTAAAATGCCTCTCTTGCTCGCTTGCCTTCATCGTTACCATCCAGTCTGGGATTTATAAGAGTGTTGTCTTTTAATGTGGCCGAAATATTTCACTTGCCTATTTTACTGTCATCAACTCTCTTGACATGTGCGCCGTAATTGATTCAGTCATCATCATCATCGTCTTCCACATTAGCCGTCAAGCGTCATGGGGAGGAATAATTGGCGTTCCAACGCCCGATGGCTGGCATTAGATAGTGTCATTCCGTGTGATTGTACAATGTCTTTGATTTACATATCATTCTCGCTCTCTTGCTCTGGCAGCAGATCTTCTTTGATGTAAGGTCATTGTTGGTAGTTGATGTTGTTATTTTCTAACGAGATGACTGAACCGTTTGATCTTCTGTCTTTCAATAAATGTGGCACAAGGTGTCGATCCAAGTGTCTAGTAACATCATGTCTTACTCGGTCTCGGAAAGTTACGTTGGCAGCTCCCCTCAAGCATCTCATCTCGCAGGTGTTGATTGCCAAGCAAGAGAGTCGGTTAGGACCAAAGATGGTACACAATCAAGTATTATGATGTAATTTTCAGTTAACTTCATTAAAATTGAGGAAGATACCACGAAGCGAAACAAATAACGCGATGGCCCTATTATGACGATATATCGTCCTTGTCAGAGTCCCAGGAGTATGAAAGAGAGGACATATGGCAGGAGCAGGACATAGGTATAGCACGGGTAGAGTAGACAGGACTATACATCCATTAATAGACAGGACATAGGGTTTATAGACAAGGACAGTGTCCTTGAATGACAGTCCAACCTTGAACTGGACGACCTGAGACACCAGCCATCAACAGACGGTTGAAGGACAGGACGATACCGAGACATCCTAACTAGCACGACTATTACGGACGACACGAGGTCAAGTACCACGTGACCACAGACCGAGGGAAGAAACAGACAGACTGGACCAGACTGTGGTTGAGACAGGATGTGTTTGGCTATTGTGTGTGTGTGTGTGTGTGTGTGTGTGTGAGAGAGAGAGAGAGAGAGAGAGAGAGAGAGAGAGAGAGAGAGAGAGAGAGAGAGAGAGAGCTGAATACCCGACAAGAGTTTGCCACTGCTGAGAGTGTGTCCAAATGGGAGGTCAAATTTAGCGATATATTATCCTTTGGCAGTGCTGTTTGCTTGCTTGCGTATGCTGGCTGTGAACTCCAGCGTGAAGTCCTGTATGTTGGATGAAGAAATCATGTTGTCCAACATCAGTGTGATGTCATACAGGACCTGAGGTTTGCGAGAGTATCTGTTGTCTCACGTCTGGCTTATTGGTGTGCAGACTGGTAGTTCCTCGCCGTGCAGGCAGATACTCTCCGACTTCGGAACAATCAGCGATCCTACTACGTTAGCCAGGGCCCCGAAGGGACCTGTTGCCCAGGACGAACGGCTAGGACGTATTAGTACGGTTGTTCTCAACCTTTTTTGGCCCGTGCCAATATATTTTCAGAACGTCATTCCCCCCTTTCGTATTTCCTACCTAAAATTCCCGCCACCGTCCCTACACAGTATACGTAATAATGGAAGCTAAATTTAATAGCACATACTAAAACAAGTCTAGACGTCCACATAAAACATGATTTGTGGGACTACTTACTTTATAAATTGAATTTTAGAAGGGTGAGACGTACAGAACCGTACAGTATGAAGGGAAAAACAATCAAAAGTAATCGGCCCTTGTATTAACGCGATCTTGAAATAATCTTAATCTCCCCCCCCCCCTGGAAACCCTAAGATTCCCCTGGGGGGGGGGGGGGGGGAATTCCCCACCGGTTGAGAACCACTGTGTTGTTAGTAGGTCTTGGCTAATATAGAGCCTGGCCATGGTGCCTTGGAAACACCCGTGGCCATCCTTTGGCAGTGAATCAGTTGCCTGTCTCCGTGGCAAAGGTCGCGGTTCGTGATCACGCATACTCACGTTCGAAACACAGCTGCGCGCGATTTGACAGCAGCCCGCATTCTGCTGGCATTTTACGAAATTTGCCAATTCCATCAGAGGTGAATTGTACTGTTCGTAGAGGACTTTTGTAGCGACATTCTGGCGGTGGCATGTTGCATAGTGTGCCTGAGCGGTCTGTTGTTTGTCGAGACTCCTGTCTTTTCCACTTTTCGCATGGGGTAGTGAGGAACATTTTATGTGATATTCACTGGCACGGGAACGGAGCATAATGGGGACGACCATTTGCTGTGATGTTGGAACCGCGACTAACGACTTTACGAAATGATATGGGTGCCGGTCGTTCAGAAAGCAATGGCAAACTACTGAACGTAAACTTGTCAAGACATTGACAACAGCAAATAATGTTGGTGTTAACTGCGGCCTCCTGTAAAGGATATGCAACTAACTGAATCAGTTAAGTAATACAAGTATACAACCCGTTGCGCTTGCTTGGATCACCCCGGCCCATCCATGTATCCCCCACTAACAAGTGAACTCGTCTGACCTATTACACGGCCAGACTATGACTTGGGCGGGATCCGCCAGATCTATTTATAGCCGGTGGCGGGCTGGTGTCTGGACTAAGATCAACCCAAACCGGAGGGCAGGAGCGGGTCTGCCTCGCCAAGACGTTGGCGAATGTCTGCCATGAGAAGGTCAACTGTGGGAATCTACAAGGAAGGCAGCTTCTGTGCTGTTGTCTGCATTGCACACGCGGGGCATGTATCGACTGTCATGTCTAGACTCTAGACTGTTCGTGGTGGTGGACCAGAAAGCTGTGGAGTCGATCCGGCGACATTCCAGTCGTCACATTGCTGAGCTACCGGACTTGGCGGTGACCACAACTCATGTCTGATCTGGGAACATCGTCCCATTCAGAGGTGTCGCGAGATTGCCATGAGTTAAAAGATAAATATTCCCGACGTTTGCGGGGTGTATTTTCAGCACATTTTTACTAACTGGAAAAACACGCGGATGTCAAAATCTCAGGACAAAATTTTTAGCTGACGTGTACATCTATAACGGATTTGGGAAAGGTCGGTTTGATGGTGACAGGTCCCGGCATCGCCTTGATTAGTTTGCTTCTTGAAGTAAATGGAAGCAGTGGGGGAGCCCATTACACTTGGTGTTTAGTGAGAAAGGGAAAGGGTACACCGAGTTGGCAGTTTATTACCAGTTAGAATACATAATTGTCACCACGGAAAAGAAGATTGAAAGTTTTTCAACATTTGAATGCCGGGGGGTGGAAAAGGCCGGGTTTTTAAGGGGAAAAAAAAACAATTTTTTGGCAGAAATTGGGGGGAAAGGGGGAAGGG
>JACEFZ010018737.1:200000-204268 GCA_014155875.1 Cepaea nemoralis | reverse complement strand
AAAAAACCCACCTAGCTTAGAGAGAAAAAGAGGGGAGGGGAACTAGTTCCTACTTCGGAAATTTGGTTCTTTTACCTACTTTTAAAAGATTGTATTGGTAGGATTGTATATATTTATGCGAATACTCATCAGTGATCTTGGTGGCTACATACCAACAACCACCCAACACATCAGCAAACTAACCACCTAAATCAGGACCTTAGAGAGGGAAGCCGAGAGAGGATGAACCACAAGTGAGATGGAGGATGACTTCGCTATGAGCAGAGCATGGGGAGGCCTTCAGTGGAGCTATACGGGCAGACCTGACGTGGATCCATCAGTCAATGGACCCTGGCTTACCTTAAATCTTCCAGTCACCAGGTTACATTTTCCTTGGTCGAACCCACACCCAATTTCAGGAAAAACTGATAATGTTTATGGTTGAGACACCACTATCATACTTAATATGTACAACATCAAAATGTTTACTATGTTTTCACACTTGTTGATATCTCATATATTGATGCTTGTTATTGATTGTCTGGGACAATGGTCCAATGTGCAACTGTTCTATTACTTTGTGTAAATCACAATAGAGATGTATGTACTGACCAGAAGGCTCAGGCCAGTCAATAAATAATTAACATGAATTGACCTTCTGTTAATTTGTCAAGTTCAAACCTATCTGTCAACTACTTCTTTGTGCATCATGTTGTCAAAATCTAATGTGATTGATTATGTGTTTGATTGTTAAAAGATAAATTAACTCATAATGACTTACTAAAAGGGGAAATAAAAGACTCTATACCTATAAACTGCTCAACATCCATGTTTTCTTCATCTAAATCAGGCTGAGAAAATTCTCCTGACTTTCCTCAGATTTGATAAACTAAAAGGGGGCTCCAGAGCTAAAGAATCATTGGAGAAGGGGCAGATTCCCACTTAGTAATTACCATTCTTACCAGGGCCATAATCTATATCTCCTAGACATAATTTAAAAGAACGAGGCCTGCAGATAACTCAAGGTTCATATTCTGGGGTTATTGAAGATAGAAGAGGATGGGGCTCTACATCTTTTGTTAGAGATGGGGCATGCACTACAGTGATCTCCCACTCCCTTCAAAAATATATGACAACCATATAGAACAGCCAAAGACATCCTGGTCAACCCTCAAGGGAAGGCAGGGGCAGACCATGGGCATTCCCCGCCATCCAAGGAGGCTTCCATACTTGCAGAGCCATCACACAGCGCTCTGGTACTGGGCTCACCCAAGGAATCGTCACGTCCTGCACATGGCTGCTTAGCCTCACTTCCGTATATTGGGCCTTCGGTTCACCATAGGCTGTTCCTCCGGAAACCAGAAGAATGCAGTCTGCAGATGACATCCACACAGTGAGCTTTCGATTAAGACTTTCCACATAATGGATTTGCTATCCAAGCAATATTCCATTTCGTGCCACTAGGACACTTTTTCCACCTTTTATGAAGCCCACACAGTGAGCTTTCGATTCGGACTTTTCACGTAATGGATTTGCTATCCAAGCAATATTCCATTTCGTGTCACTAGGACACTTTTTCCACCATTTACGAAGCCCACACAGTGAGCTTTTGATTCGGACTTTCCACGTAATGGATGTGCTATCCAAGCAATATTCCATTTCATGCCTCTGGGACGCTTTTGTAACCGACATACCTGTGGTATGAAGTGTGGCAGTCTAAATACATCTTCATGCACCTTTAGATGTCAACCTGAATGTAGTTAAAGTAAGCTGTAGTCAACTTGAGCTTGTTGATATCTCCATAGAGCTTGTCCTCAAAAGAAGCAGGTGTGGGCCAAAATATCTTTCTCTGTTCTGCATATATTGGGCACTCCTGCAGCAAATGTTTAGCTGTCATTTTACCAGTTCCACAATTACATTCATCGGTATCTCCTATCTTTAGTTTATTGAACAAGTGGTGTTTCAGCCTGTTATGTCCTGTGCGGAGTCTGAAGATTGCTACTTGTTCTCTTCGGTCGAGTTTGTAATATGCATCATCCTTCTGGTGGCCTGGATGCTCTGATTCCCATTTGGTTCTATAAGTGCTTTTATAAACCTTTTTGCCTCATTATAGGTTATGTCTATGTCAGGCTGTGGTAATCGTCCACCCTCTTTTGCTAGTCTGTCAGCTTCTTCATTTTCAGGTATACTGCAATGTGATGGGATCCACTGTATTACAACTTTTTTGGATTTCTGGCATAGATCATGGAGTGCTGCTCTTAGGTCAGCTAGTTCTGTGCTGTCTTTGCTCTTCAGTATTGAGACAGCTGACTTTGCATCTGTGAAGATAGCTATTTGCTTTTCTTTATTTTCCTCCATCAAGAGCATTTCTGCTGCAGTTTTCAAAGCACCCAGGGAAGGTTAACCCGGTCAAAAAAATGCTCACAGAAGTCGGATGTGTCGGCCTAACAGTGCAAGAATGCAGCTCTGCTGTTAAAAGGTACAACGCAACCACGTCCAAAAACACTCTCCGGATGAACGCAGAAGAAGAAGAAGAAGAAGAAGAAGAAGAAGAAGAAGAAGAAGAAGAAGAAGAAGAAGAAGAAGAAGAAGAAGAAGAAGAAGAAGAAGAAGAAGAAGAAGAAGAAGAAGAAGAAGAAGAAGTTTAAAGCACAGTTGGAAGGAAGACAACTTTTATCATTTTCACTGTTTCAAAGAGTTTTGCTCTACAATCGCCTAAGATGTCAACCTCGATTTTCCGAAAAGAAAATTATTCGTGGCTTGAAGAAGCATTTTTGGAGAGTTTTTCAGATCTTGACA
Organism: Cepaea nemoralis; assembly: GCA_014155875.1. Classification (NCBI taxonomy): domain Eukaryota; kingdom Metazoa; phylum Mollusca; class Gastropoda; order Stylommatophora; family Helicidae; genus Cepaea; species Cepaea nemoralis. Next base: position 201,490 of record JACEFZ010018737.1, on the reverse strand, counting down.
GAATTGAGAGTGACATTCTTCTGTTCCAGAATCAATCTGCCTGTAACCTTGATGATATGCCAGTTGAACTACAGATGAAGCTCATTGATTTGCAAACAAATGACTTGTTGAAAGAGAAGCACAAAGAATGCAAACTTGTTGAATTTTACCGCTGCTTATCTGATGCTGAGTTTCCGAAACTGAAGAAATTTGCCGCTGGTATGGCATCAGTGTTTGGAAAAACTTTTGTCTGTGAGCAAACATTTTCAAAAATGAAGTACGTGAAGTCAACACATCGAATGAGATTGACTGATAAACATTTGAAAGCAATTCTCTTTATTGGATGCAGCAATTCCAAACCAAACATTGACGATATTTTGAAAGCCAAACGTCAGTTTCACAAATCTCACTAACCATTTTTACTGCTTAGTTTGTGAGATTCGATATGTGCACACTAGGTCTGATGTAACTATCTGTTTGCTAACGTCGCCTTCTTTGATAACTTTTTTTAGTCAATAAATATGTTGGTTGTCATTGTTTTTTGTGTGCATTGCACGCCACACACCCATGATTAACATGGAATGTTAAACTTATTTTTTTGTCTTTTTTCCCAGAGCTTTCGTTCTGGCTTGAAAGTATTGTACAGAATGATTATGCAGCTCGCGTTCGTCATTTTGTCAGTTATCCGGCCCACTGTGAAAAAAGTTTGGTGACCCCTGATCTAGACTACCGACAGCTTTCTCCGCGTTGTGTCACTTCTTTCAGAAGAGCCTCCTGTCAACTATGAATAGTTGGATTTTACTGGTAAAGTTTTCCAAGGGATCGGGTAGCCAGACTCAAGCCCACCTACTTAGTCGCCTCTTACGGCATGCATGGTAGGTTACAGTATGACTATGCATTGCTTTCCTCACCGGTCCCGATAAAACACCGTCGAAACAGTTATACTATTAATGTATATCCATTCGTGTATATCCATTCATCTATATCCTTATTATCCGACATGCTGTCCCCATTTATTTTTCTTTTTTTTATTCCGTCCTTTTTTCTAGCTATTCCTTGGCGTTTGTTTTGTTTTATATTATTATTAGAACCATAAGATACATTTGCACTGGAAAAAAATGCGTTAATATAGAGGTATCCATAAAAGCCCTACTATTGCACCCCTATTAAGTATCTATTCAAGTAAATCTATATCATCATACTCATCATTAAGTTCCCTGTCAACTGAAGGGGGGCGTTCGTGTGCCTCCTCACATCTCAGTCCCTGGTGTTCTGGGTCAATTCTATTGATGATACCCACCCATGTCACAGTCCCAGTTCACATAGCATCATTTCTCTCGGCCTGCCCCTGTCTCTTCCCCCGCTGATCTGTCCAGTCGTTACGATGTTTCCACATCAATAAAACATTGTCAATTCCCATGAGAAAAAGGGTGTTCATATATTATATAGAACCCAACATGTAGTAGAAGCAGCAACAACAGCAGCAGCAGCAGCAGTAGTAGTAGTAGTAG
>JACEFZ010018737.1:0-197500 GCA_014155875.1 Cepaea nemoralis | reverse complement strand
AATTCTAGCTTAACTGATTCACTGCCGAAGGGTAATATATCGCCAAATGTGACCTCCCATTTGGATTGAAGGGCGATACATCGTCATACTAGAGACATCGTGTTATTTGTTTTGTTTTGTGGTATCATCCGCCATTTTATAGTATGTTCCGATTGGGATGCCTTCATTCACGATCAATTATTTTGAAAACTGTGTGTTGCATCGTTATGAAATTTTTCCAGCCGTCTTATATTTACCCCCACCCAAGGAATATGTCTTTGATAGGTCCGAAAACAACTTAAATCATCAAAAGCGGCGACATTCCTTTGATGTTTTGCTGAACAACTAGTGATTTCTCGCTAACAAAGTAATGTTTACAGTAATTGGAGACCTGCCAATTCAGATGACACACAAAGGCGTATCCGGATTCGTATGGGAGTGGGTGCAATGAAAGAAGTAGCTTACAGGGTCGGCTGCATTGCACCGGGTTTTTATCCCATATGGCTCAGTTTCTTTCCGCAGCGCGGAAAGCGTCGCACAAAGCACGAACTCCGTAGCTCCAGCGACGACCCTCGGGAGTCTCCGAAAAAATGCACTCGTGAAATGAAGGACGCGGCCCGGAATCGAACATACAACCTTCGGAGCCCGAGTCAGACGGCTTGACCACTTCACCACGGAGAATCCCGAGAGGGGTGCAATGTGTAATATTAGTAAAGACAGAGAATTTACAGAGGCACGGGGTAAATAATTTGTAAATTAACAGGAAAGTAGAAGGACTATATTTCTTACCTTATTTTTCATTTCCTTCTTGTTTCTTCAGCTGATGCTGATGCTGTAATGTTTAGGGCCAGCAATTCGTCTGAATAGTTGGAGCAAAATATCCCAGTAAGTGTGTACGTAGATTAAGGTCTGCGATATGCTCAGACCTTAATCTGTGTCAGACAGTAGGTTGATGATTGCTCTCGGTTGCATAAAATTCAATCCATCCTTTCTCCAATAGTCCTCTTCCTCTTTCAACACATGGTCCTCACATTTTTTCCAGTAACTTTCATCAATATTTAATAGCGCGGACAGACAGACAGACAGACAGACAGGCAGGCAGGCAGGCAGACAGGCAGGCAGGCAGGCAGGCAGGCAGACAGGCAGGCAGGCAGGCAGGTAGGTAGGTAGGTAGGTAGGTAGGTAGGCAGAAAGGTAGGTGGGTCGGTGGGTCGGTGGGTGGGTCGGTCGGTGGGTGGGTCGGTCGGTCGGCCGGCCGGCCGGCACGCAGGCAGGTAGGCAGGAGACAGACAGACAGACAGACAGACAGACAGACAGACAGACAGACAGGCAGGCAGGCAGGCAGACAGACAGACAGACAGACAGACAGATCCCCGCCAGGAGCTGGGTGAAGCCAGGCCGAGTCAGCTAGGTTATTTATATAATCACGTTTCATGAAAGAACCCCCATTTGAGACACCTCTGACCAAACCAATTTAACTTCGCGCTGTTTGTGCCAAAACGAAACCCGCCAAATAATTTCGAAAAGAGCGGGGGGGGGGGGGGGGGGTGTCTTGCTGAAGCTGTAATACTCTTAAGATGATGGCATGAATGCGGGAGCGGTAAATTATATACCGCATATAAACAAACATTGAAATCTGCTGTACAATCTCCAGAACAAAAAATTTTTTTGTTGGGTGGATGTCATCAAGCGATGCTACAGGCATTACGGGATAAACTTCTCTCGCACCACACAAAAAGATTTGTCAGTCGTACGAGAGGAATTGATTACACATTTTATTGCCACTGGCTCTTTACATTACATAAATGCACAAAACAGTCGCTAATGAATCACACATGAATACACAGAATTGCCTATCACTAGTCGTTCCCAACCCTACTACTAAATCTATCTACTCGGCTAAAGAAATACGCATCGACGCTAAGCGATGTGTTCCCTACGAAGTCTGTCCCCTGTCTGACTAATTCTCCGCGTGCTCATTACACAGTACGCGGAGGGACCTTGTGCGTACTTCGGCTTTTGCGTGCTGCATCATTCAGCACGCTTAGAGTAGTGGCCTCTCTTGAGTTTCATTCTAGTTCTCCGTGTCTATCACGCTGGCGTGATTATGCCGTGACCAGAGTGCTTACTCTCTGGTTGACACCTCCGTGTCTCATGAGAGAACTATTTGATAGTTCCCCTTCCTATCTACTCCCTACACCTACCCTGCCCTCATGTAGGGGCACTGGGTTACCTCTAATCTACTTGAGGTAGACCACTCATTCAGGGTGGTCTTCCCTGAGTCTTTGACACACACCCTCCCCTCCTGTGTTGCGTTACAAACTTTGACTCATGGTTGTGACGCAAGAGGTTTCTAAAAAAAATTAGTGTATCTAATTTTTGTCAAAGACTATTGATAACTTGGTTCTGGGTAACTCAATAGACCTCTACTGACTATTGTCACAATGTAGTATCACTTTACTTGGCTACTGGTGATCGCCACAAACTTGTCTGGTTGGCGTGAGCCCTCTTCTCAATCGCAATATTATATTAATTAGAGGTTTGTCTGAACCAGACCATTGTCTTATAAGACCTGCCCTCAAATAGCAAATTAACTCACTACCCATACAAAGTTGACTTTCTTAGGGTCAACACACGAATTGCTTCATGTCCCCCATATAATATTAAACAACCCTTGCACAAGCTTTACCTATCTCGCTTCCGCGTGTAAAGTTATCTTTCACTGTTAAGTTAGTGTTTCGTTGTCTATTGTGTCCCCTGACCCGGAGTTATCGTCCTTTTGTTCTAAAAAATGTATGTAATTTACATGTTTGTTTTCCTGGTTGTTTGCGTGTTCGGATGTACCTATTAATATACTTTATCTTCTAACATGTGTGTCTGTCTATAATATGTAAGTAAGTTAGTTTTCAAGTGCCATAATTCGGTTAAATGTGGCCACAAACAAGTGTATAACACTAATTCGTGACTACGTTTTCGTCTTATGAGACTTAAAATACTTTCTCTAAGGTCTACACTAAACTACACACAACACATTCGAGACAGTATATTTTAACACTGAAAGCAAACGCTTGACGCAGACAAATAATAAAAGTCGCGTTGAGCGGCAGAAAAAATCCGCTGGTTGTCCTCACTCTCCATTGTATATTTTCCCTTTTTTTCTCACTTTCACACTTCTGTCACACATCTTTTATTCTCCCATTTATTTAAAAACCTTGAAGTGACACTGTACAAGTTTGGCTCAGTTTGAAAAGAGTTGAGCTTAATGACTGTGCGTAACTTATTGCACGAGTCATGTATTTACAAAATATTTACATGAATGAAATAAGGTTGATAGTTTGTACCATGATATTATTAAACACTATATTCTATTGAAATACTAATACTAATTCTATAACTATATATATTTAATTTGTTACACAAAATTAATCTAATTTAAGGGAAGTAATCTAACTATCTAAAAAAATCAAAATGATGTGAGATGAGTTATGTACCTTTCTGAAATGGGTACTGTGAAATGTAACAAAATTATAAATAATGTTTTCATGTTTAAATGAAAAAATATGATTGATATTTTTACTCTACATGGTGTAAATGGTGTATGTTAAATGTATAATCCTTTTATCCTATAAGGTATAAACTAATTTTAATCCTAAATGATGAGGATGTTAAAGTGTTCATGAAGATGGAATGACATAAAGTGAAATGAAATGAACTAAATGGTGCTGTTCCTATCTTCACTAAATGGTATTGTTCCTATCTAAACTTTTTATCGTAGTCTTTAATTAGCTGTTATTAAGTTTAAAGTACTATAATAATCTACTTTTATGCTAAGTAAGTGGGTAAATTAATTATTTATCTAAACTACAAAAAAATATATATTATATTCCCTAAATCTAATCTAACTCTATATTAAAGTAACTAATCTAACTATAATTTATCACTATATTAAAAACGTTATAATACATATCACAATAACTAAATATATATACATGGTATTTATTTACCTCAGGTTAGTGGTTGCCATAACGTTCAGAAATTGCTTTCATTGGCATAGTTTATATATACACAATTGTCCTGGGTATACTAAATACACTACACAGTCATACTTGTGTCTTATGGATATTCTTCCACTCGTAGAGTCCGCTGGTGTCGTAGACAAGTATATTCGTGTCTGTTCTTTATGCACTGTTCTGACACTGTTCTTCCCTGATTAACACAGGTGATTCACCGGAATACAAATGGAGCATAGTAAGTAACGAGCTGTCTATGTACACACGGTGATTCACTTGTTCTTGGAGCACAGTTCTTATTCTGCTGTCTACGGACACATGGTGGTTCACTGTTCTTAGCACACAGTCCTGATCATGATGTCTATGTATTACATAGGATATTTTACACAGGATATTTTAAGTGTACTAAATTAACATTTCTTACAATACCTTTCCATGTGGAATATCAGGTATTTCTACCTCAGATGGTCGACTAAGGGTATCAGCAAGAATGTTGTCCCTACCCTTAATATGCTCTATACTAAAAGTATAATTCTGTAATATTAGTGACCACCTGTAGATGCGGTCGTTGCGATGCACCCCACTTTGTATGACCGTGATTGGGGAGTTATCGGTCTGGACTACGAAGTGATTACCCGCTAGAAATCGATGCAACTTCCTCACCGAATAGATGACGCTTAGGGCTTCCAACTCTGATATGGAATATCTGGACTCAGCAGGTGTGATCTTGCGGCTCACGTAGCAAATTGGATGGAAGATGCCATCATAAAACTGGCCTAGTACTGCAGCGATGGAAATCCTGCTGGCATCTGTCCTAAGATAATAAACGAGCCTAGGATTAGGCAAACGGAGGATTGGTACATTACTAAATAGGATTTTCAATTTTGACAATGCAGAAATTAATAATGCATCTTTGACATCTAATTTTACTGATGCTTTTAAACATTTGAAAATACACTTGTGATTTCTGCTAAGTTCGGTATGAACTTACTATAATAATTTACTAAACCCAAAAGACTCCTGACCTGCTTCTTTGTTGTAGGCATGGTCAGGTTCATAATTTTAGTAATAATTATATTGTCAGTTTTTAGTTGTCCTTGTGAAATGACATGACCCAAAAAATCAATTTCTTGTAGGCCCAATTCAACTTTGCTCGGTTTGACCGTGAGACCAAAGAGTCGCAACCTATCGAAGACATGTCTGAGTTTCAGTAAGTGTGTTGTCCAGTCATCTGTATGGACACAAATATCATCTATATATGTCACCGTATTCGTCACTCCATGTAGTAAATCTCTAGTTAAGCGTACGAAAATGGCAGGAGCGTTACGAAGTCCGAAAGGAAGAAAACGCCACTCGTAAAGACCTAACGGTGTTGAGAATGCAGTAAGATGGATGGATTGAGTCTGCATAGGGACCTGCCAATATCCCTTAGTAAGGTCTAATTTAGAGAAGATTTTGGAGGTGGACATATCCAGAATGAGATCTTCGCAGGAAGGAATTGGTTCTGCGTCGATCTTAGTGACATTGTTGAGTTTCCTATAGTCCACACAGAGACGAATTGTGGAGTCTTTTTTCTTGACCAAGACGATTGGAAAGGAGTACTCAGATGTAGATTTCTGAATGATTCCACTAGCTTCTAAATTAAGAATTTCCTTATTTAGACTTTCTCTGTAGCTAAGTGGGATAGAGTACGGCCTGCATTTGAGAGGCTTAAGAGTCCGACAGAAGAATGGAGTGCCCGATCCTGTCCGTCCTACCTGGAATGTCGGAAAATATGTCCTTATACTCCGTCACTAATTCTATTGTCTGTCGTCGTTGCTCTTCTGTTAGTCCCGTTTCTAAACGTATACAATCTAATGACGCAGTCTTGTCTACAAGTGGAACAGGTAGTTCCATCCCGTCGTCGTCTACCTGATTCAGTACGGTGGTGGTGCTAAGTGCGTTTTCTGTAAGCTCACTAAGTGTATGTATTTTGTCGGCTTTGCCAGTCTCGCTAACTAGTGTAGTTGCATTGTGTATGTCTGTCGTCTGATCCATATGTGTGGGTGCATTGTGTTCGTATGTCTCTAATTCTGTCTCTTGTCGTGAAAAGTAGGGTTTCAACATGTTGATATGAAATATCTTTAAGTGTCTGTTTATCGATATTTCATAATCGACATCTGAAATTTTTCGTACCACTTTGAATGGCCCTTGACATGAGTTCAATAATAAATTCCGTTTGTCTGGGAGTAACAGCAGTATATCTTGATCTGGTTCAAGATTAATAGTTATCACACTCTCAAATGGCCTAGAGGCCAGTGTTGAAGGTTGTACTTCAGCTGTAGGATGTTTACCCTTACGTACTAGTTGTTGACAGACATTACATGAACGACAAAATACTTTTATGTCATTACAAAAACCTGGCCAATAAAAATGAGCCTGAATTCTGGCCCTGGTTTTGTCGTATGCAAGGTGACCAGCAAACGGTGACTCGTGTGCAATCTTTAGCACAGTTTGGCGGTGTTGTACAGGTAACACCGTTTGCTGAATCTCATGGTTACCAGTTGTATAATAACGAGTAAGAATACCATTATTAAGTCTAAAGAACCATGATGCGTTTTTTGTTACTTTGGCTTTTTCTTTTAATAGCTCTAGATATGGAGACACACTAGGATCAGCTTTTTGCTGGTCTATGAACTTTTGCCTTGTGGTATCATCCGTGCTGGTTGGTGATAGCAACAGTAGTCTTTCATTCTGTAGTGTGTCTTGGTGTTTAATAGTATCTGCTCTGGTTGTTGCATTAGCTGCATTTAATTTTTCCCATGCAGCTATTTCTTCGTTAGTGCAATGTTTCAATTGGGGTAAGCATCCCAGAATTAAATCAGTACAAGGGTTATCTAAAATCGCACATGTAAAGGTACCAGAAAGGAAAGGAGTGTTAATACGGGCTCTTGCCAAAGGGTAAATTTCAATAGTACCCGAAAAGGTTCGGCATTTGACTGAGTCACCTGTATAATCATTTGGATTCACCAGTTCCTTTCTAAGACCGATAAGAGTGCTCCCACTGTCCAGCAAACATTGGCATGGTATTTCGTTGACCGTTGCATTGTGGAACACCAAATTGCCTCTGGAGGCTAATGCTGCATTTACACTCTCAGTGGAGAATGGTACTGTATGTCCACATTCTAATTTTCCGTCTGCATGGAATTGGTGACATCGCTCACAACTGTCAAAGCTTAATATATCGTTTACACAACAAACATCTTCAGATTGGTTAAAAGGTAATTCATTCTCGACCTCACACTCTGTCTCACTACCACTATCAGAAGATGTATCAATTAACATTGCACTGTTGGCCTTCATTCTTTGGCGGCCCAGGCACTTATTTGAATAATGCCCGTAGCTAGAACAGAAGAAGCATTTTACTGCACGCCTGTATGCAGTTCTCTTGTTTTGTTGTTTCTTAATGACCATCTCAAGATGTGTCGGATAGTTTGGTGATTTATCACACATAGAGTAAGTATCATGAAAAAGTTGGCAATACACACATTTAGGCAATTTTTGGTCTTTCTTGTCGACTCTCTGAAATGGTTTTTTATTGCTACGATAGCTTTTAGGTTGGTCCTTAACAAAAGAGACTATTTTAGAGTCGATATTTGATGTTTTAAAAATATCCCTATTTGAGGAAAAATATGCTGAGCCTTTCTTCTCAAATTGTTCTATGGTTTCGATGTCTGACTGCTGAAGGAATTTAGCGAAAGGAGATGGTATTGTGGATATGACTTTATCCATGGCTATAAAATTTTTAAGTTTTTCAAAGTCCTTTCCTATTTTTGCTGCACTAAGCCATCTATTTAGTACGCTTTGAACATTCGAGACATAATCGATGAAAGTCTCACTTGGTTTTGGTTTTAAGTTAGAGAATTGCACTTGATACCCAGGGGCATCAAGTAAGAAATGTTGCATTATCCTATCGTGGATGTACTGATAGTTAGATCTAAGATCAGTTGGTATTGATTCAATCACTTTAAGGGGCTCACCACTGAGGTTCTTCATGTAAATCATAGCCCACATATCGATTGGTACTTGGTGGTATTTCAGCTGATATTCGACATTTTCTGTCCACGCTGATATGGAATCTTCTTTACAGAATGGCTTAATAATATTTTTTTATTTATTAAGTTTATTCTCTTCTTGTTGACTCTTTAATTTTGTAGCGGAGATCTCTAAGTGTGACTCTACTTCTATACCTTTCATCTTTAACTGTGTCTCTGATTCAACCTGTATTTGTTTTTCTTTCACTCTTGCCATTTCATCTATCTCTCTTTGCTTTAATTCTCTCTCCTGATCTAATTGTTTTTGCTTTAATTCTCTTTCCTGATCTAATTGTTTTTGTTTTAATTCTAATTCTTTTTGTTTATTCTCCTTATCATGTTCTAACTGCTTCTGTTTAGTTATCTCAGCTAGTTCTACAATCTCCTTTTGGTGTTGTCTTTCTCGTGCACGTTCATCTCTCTCAGCATCTTTTGCTTCCTTAAATTTTTGATCAGCATATTGCTCTAATTCCTTTCCTGTGTATTCTAATTCCTTGCCCGATAAGGTTATATGCTAAATCTCATCATTTTCCCTCAGTTGGTTACTAAGATATTGAATTTTATATTGAGGCAACAAAAAACAAACAAACACTATAATGCTTAGTGTATGGGTATCTACATTATAATATAAGGTGTATTTTTAATGACTGTGTAGTGTTTGAAAATATTGCCGGTCCAAGTTTTGTATTCACCCTCTGTAAAGTTCTTGCAACATAATAGGTAAATATAATACTTGGACCGGCAATATTTTCAAACACTGCAAAGTCATTAAAAATGCACCCTGTATTTGTTTATTTGATTGTATACCATGTTTGGTCCACAACTACTTTTTGTTTGGCGCTAAATCAGTTAAACCCTTCTTTGAACTTCTAGGCGGATAAATAGTTCGATAAACTATAGCCTGTGGTTGTGGCGAAACGAGGTCGCCTAGAAACAAAATTAACTTGCGTATATACATGTATAATGGATTTTCTGCATAGGGTGTGTGGGGAAATGAGCAGGCTGATAGACTGGCAGCTGTCGCTCCTCTTGGTGGTGTACTTCTTTATGATAAGACTACTGTGGTGAAGACTCTCTGTGACCGAGTGACATGTGCAGTAAACTGGCGGATACACGTCTGGAGAGGCTGAATCAGCTAGGAATGAGAATTGGTGTGGACGACACTCGTCGCCTAGGGGAAAATGCAGTGGGACGTTTAATCAGGACTGTCACTAATATCATTAACATGAGAACTCTTCGTTAGCTACTCAAGAAGGGGACGTGGCACGTAAAGGAATGTCCAGAATACAACGGTGTTGATTTTTGAACTCATTCTCATATACCACGTGTCAGAAGTCATTGGCCCGGGGAGGTAGCCCGGTCAACAAATACCTGAAGAAGTCGAATGTGTCGGCCGGAAGGTGCAAATATCGCAGCTATGCTGTAAACAGGCACACCGCAATTACGTCTAAAATAACATTCCGGACAAACGCAGCGGAAGAAGAAGAAGTCATTATTTAAGACGCCTTCAATTTTCGTGAAAATTCTAAGCCTTGATGCGTTTCGGTAAATGGTTAAAGTAAAAGTAAAGTAAAGGACCCTTTTACACCCTTTGATGCCTAATGGGTATATGGTGCCAGCCCCATATGTTTTATAGACCAATCGAATTAAATTGGTGATGTCAACATAACGGTGGGTCGCCTTTACTTTCCAGAACACTTCCGGTACCCATTTGTGAGCCCATGTTTTATTTTTTTTTTTTTATTCCCGCCTCACTTGGCTAGAGCGGTCCCGTAGGAGTTGAAGCGTGAAGTTAATCGTCAACCCCAAAAGTGCTGTTCGGAAGTCGAGTGTGGCGCAAATATCACCGTTTTGTTGTTAACGGGAACAACGCAACGCCGTTTTCGAAACGAATGAGAAAGAACAAGAGGGCGCTCTGACCATCTCTCTCTCTCTCTCTCTCTCTCTCTCTCTCTCTCTCTCTCTCTCTCTCTCTCTCTCTCTCTCTCTCGCTTCTCTCTCTCTCTCTCTCTCTCTCTCTCTCTCTCTCTCTCTCTCTCTCTCTCTCTCTCTCCCTCTCTCTCAGGAGCTTTCATGGCACTAGGAAATTTAGGGACATCAAAAGAAATTAAAATTAGTATTAAACTTAGAATATTTAACTCTAATGTTAAATGGCCGGTCTCCCTGGTCTAGGGGTTACACGACTTTCTCCGTAATCCCGTATACTCTCGTGAGTAACGTGACGTGCGCGAGAATTAGTAGCGGTTCTCTCCGCGTCGGTAACTTATGGGGTATGTGAGCCGGTCGCTCAGAAAGCAATGGCAAACTACTGAGTGTAATCTTGCCAAGAAATCAACAATCAGCTGAAAGATGCTGATGTTGACAGCGATGTCCTGTAAAGGATATGCGAACAAAATAAAAATGTTAAATCGCTAATGCTATAAGATTCTGACATGTAGAGAACGATTAAAACAGTCGCTAGCAAACATGCATTAATGGGTGCCTGTGCAGAAAAGACGGACTAAAATTGTAAGACAGAATCAGAGAGAACTGGTCAGATTCCAGTGAACCAAGAGGCGAGGGAAAGGCACTAGCGCTGGGTAGGACACATACTGAGAAAACCTGAGAATAGTACAATTAGAAAATCCTTTCACTGGGATTTACGGGGCAAACGAAATAGAGAGAGACCTACAAACACATAGAGACAGGAATTAGAGAAAGAAATTAATAATTTAAGGAGGGCATGTACCAAGCTGCACGAGATAGCAAAAGACAAGGTCGTTTGGTGTGAGCTGCTTGGGGCCGATGCTCCAACAAGAGATAAAGGACAGAAGAGGAACACTGGAAGCTGACTACCCTTGTTGCACGCACACTGGTCTCCGGTTGGAAACACATCTAAGACGTCTCCGCCACCGACATCAGCACGAGGTCCAGTTTGTATGTTACGTTCCTGCAGTGTGCGCATTGTTGTCTCATTACACGCTGTTTAATTACACAGAAGTTTCTCCCTGATCGCTTGCATTATTGAAGATTTGTCCATTTGAAAATTGCTCGATATGGGCGATCTAGAAGGCGACCCATGTGCCCTCTCATTGGCAGGGACTCCGGCATGTGTTATATGTTCATGTATTGTTTAGTTATCTGGTGGTAGTGTGTTTCCACTTATTTGAGTAATCCGTCTATAATATTAATTATGTAGCGTGCGGAGTCACGGTAGCGCAGTGATAGATAGGACGCTTACCTTCCGGGCCGATGGTCATGTGTTCTAATCTCCATGGAGATAGGGGTTATTTTACACCGACCTGGACCCCCAGGTCAATCCAGACACAAACTGTAGCAGGAAAAGTTTTGGGAAGTAAAAGCCGCCAGCGTGATACTAACTACATCACCCATTGAGTGCCGATTGGTCTACAAAATATGCATTTAGCACCATATACTCAATACGCTTCAATGTGTGTAAAAGGGTCTTTACTTTTGCTTAATGTGTCTGGTTTCTTGTCGGTTATATCTGTGTTTTATGGTGATGTCCCGCGGAGTCTTTCTAGTTCCTGTCTTTTCCACTTCTTGTTTTTTTCAGCACATTTTCCGTACCTACTTTCAACTCTGCCTGATGAGCCACAACATCCCTTTCTACTTTTCTGCACAACATTGACCTTCTCTTGTGGTCTCATAATCAAGTGCCACGCCGATAAGCGTAGGCTGTCATGTTTCGCCATCTCACGCAATCACCAGAGTCGTGGATCACTTGTGGTGCGTTTTGCATTTTATTGACGATGTGGTTGTGTGTGTGTGGGTCCACAGTGTGACTGATCTATGCGTGTTGTGCGTATCGTGTTTAGTTGATCTTGGATCTGGGTTTGTTTGTGTTTTAAACCAAGGCTGCCACTTCTGGTGATATCAAACCTTCGACATTGTGTATCCATCTTTTGTCCAGGCCATGCAGGGGTGCTCGGAAGCTTATGAACTTATATGTTGCCATCAACAGCGTCTATCATCAGAACGCTAACGATCGACAATCAGTATTAACAGCTGGAAATAAAAGATAGGTTGGAGGAATGTGACACATCTTTTGCGGGATCTCTTCGATAGCGGTTATTGCAGTGTAGAAACTGGTCACAAAGAACGATTGCGAGGTCAGTCTCGGTATTTAGCTAACCAGCTCACAACGGGGATGTCAGTATCTACACCATTCAACTTCTGCTGTGAGAGATCAAGCGCTTATGGGTTTGTACCAATTGCAGAAACGTTTATTTATCAGCATAATCATAATCTACCCATGTCGTGATATTGTGATCCAGGCTTGTCCATGGGGCATATTTTTTTTTTGTCCCATCCCATCCCATTCCATGGTAATTTATGCCCGTCCCATCCTATCCCATCCCATGGGACCTTTCCCATGGGAATAACATTCCCATGGCCAAGCCTGCACGCTTGTCCATGGGACATATTTTTCTGTCCCATCCCATCGTATCCCATGGGACATTTCCCATGGGAATAACATTCCCTTGTGATCAGGTTAAGAAAGCTTTTTTTTTTGGGGGGGGGGGGAAGAGGGGGTATAATTTCTAATAGTCGTCTTTTACCGCCTGTCTTTGTTGCTGTTCTTATTGTTGTTGTTGCTGCTGCTGCTGCTGCTGCTGCTGCTGCTGTGATTTTTAGATTCCCCCATCGATTCAAGTTGTTCGCTCTTGTAACACTTGAAGAACTGGGGATTGGTGATGGGTTGGTTCCTTCCCGGAAAGCTAGCAACGCACTTATACCGAGAATATTGGTGACTTGTCCAAATAGTAAGTGGGGCTTGGTTAACAACTATCTACCATCATCGAATTGCTGTGACTCACTTGTAATCTCGCGGCATGCAACGTTGTAGTACTCGAAAAGCGTCATCACAGCGGAGACCATGATTAATCCTGTTCGTTAGCCAGACCAGTGTCTACCTTGTATAATCCGCTGGGAGGGGAAGAGATGCCATGGCCAATATGAAACCCAACCCTGGCACATCAGCGCCTCTGTTTTCCTATGCATGCACAATTTTTATTATCAACTTATGAATGCAAAAGACGGCCCTCGTTTCAGCACGATCCACTTCTCCTACTTGTGTTAAGCTTTCGCTTATGATGCAGCTGTCGATGTGTAAACTGTGACAATAATCAAGCACTCATGTACATAGATAATCTATCCTTGAAGTCTAAAAAAAATGTCTTAAAAGTCGAGAGGATCGACTTCATTGCCCCGGGTGTTATCCCCTATGGTTCGGTCTCTTTCTATCGGTCTCTTTATACAGGGCGACCAGCAGAAAGCATCGCACTAAGCACGAGCTCCGTAGCTCCGGCGACGACCTCCAGGAGTCTACGAGAAAAATGCACCCGTGAACCGAAAAACATAGCCTGGAATCGAACCCAAAACCTTCGGAGTGCGAAGCAGACGGCTTGACCACTTCGCCAAGGTAGTGGAACTGAAGCAGAACTGAGCCTACGAACCTTCCCCTTCAGTTCCTTACATCCTTGATGTCTGACAGAAGGAAAGCAACAACAAGTTGCGCGCATGTGCGCGCACGCACATACACATGGTGAGGTTAGGTGACCAGATCCCTTCCTACCCACATCCGTCGTATCCAATTAAAGCAGAATGGGCCCATCCATCCATCATGTGCCATGCCGGTAAGCGTGGACGGTCATGATTCGCCATTTCACTCGATCACCAGAGTCGTGGATAAGCTCAGTGTTCTTGTCTCGACCATGCAACGTGGTCAAGTCATCCAGGCATTTACTTCTCGGTCTTCCCCTTGGTCTGTTCCCTTCGATCTTGCATGTTGTCACCAAGTTCTCCAATTCATTTCTTCTCATGACATGTCCAAAAAATGTTGACTGTCTACGTCTAATTTATCTAATCAATTTACGATTTTCATTCGTTTCCTGTAATACTTGGTAATTGGATTTTTTGTCTATCCATGGTACTCTTTGCATTCTCCTCAGAAACCACATTTCTACAGCCTTCAGATGTTTTCCAGCTTGACTGCTTATTGTCCAAGTTTCACATCCAGACAAAAATACAGGCTCTATGTAGCACCTCAACACTCTTTTTGTCGTTTCAATTGACATCTTTTTATTGATCAGTATGTTTTTCATCTTGCTAAAGGCTATTTTCGCCATGGCGATGTTTGTTCTAATCTCTTCAAGGCATCTCCCATCAGATGTTCCGAGATAATTTTACCGATTCACTTGTTGAAGAATATTCCCATTTACTTGTATATTACATTGTGGTATTTCTTGCTTCCTAGTGACGAATTTAATTCTAACCCCAGTTGATCACTGTGTGCAACAACCGCATCTGAAGCCATGGATACCTATTTCTATGACCTTGGCCAGTGTGAGTGGTAAGACGCTGTGTGAACATTTCCCATTTCCTTTGAGCCATATGCAGACAGGCGTGTTTTGACAGCCTAAATTGCTGTCAACAGTGGATATTATAACCACTCACGTGGAGACGACAGGCAAGAGTCAACTACCACATTATCTTCCCAAAAGTGTATGAACAAGTCACAAATCTGCAAAGGAAGAGTGATATGACCGGACACCTCACATTAGACTTTAAAATGAGTAACCTGAGACATACACAAACACCCCTGCAATATGTGTGTGTGTGTACGCGTGAGCGTGTGTGTGTGGGGGGGGTGTATAGGTGGGTGTGTGTGTGTGTGTGGGGAGGGGGCTGTGGCGGGGGGGGGGGGGGGGGCTTGTGCTACCGGGGTCCTTCAGGGAAGTAAAGAATAGAAATAATGTCATCCACAAACTACTGAAGATAAACTGCTAATAAATCATAAACAACCCCAAAATGCCGTGGTTTACTGCGACGTCCTGTAAAGGATATGCAACTAAGTAACCATGCGTGTCGTCAGGGCTTAAGTGAATCAAAGAGTAGTAAAACTATAACCTGCCATTCATGTCGTAAGTGACTAAGGAGGGTTTCGCTTGAGACTGGCTACTCAATCCGGTAGAAAACGTTAGCTGTAGCATCAAACAAACGCAATATGAATAAGTCTAAAGATAATGATGATGGATTGTCAACCAAAACGAGAAACCATTACCAGTGACTGAAAATAGAACAAAATGATATAATGCCTTCAAGTTCACCTGCATAGGGCCCAAGCTAAATGTATTGTAAACGCTGTCTATTTTCATGCATAAAACTATTGGTACCGGTCTAGTGATTCAGTTTTCAGGAAAACAAATCCTATAATTTACCCCAAACCATGAAGTCTCTCACTCAGCCTACCCGGTGTACATACACCTGTTCTACCCCACCCTTCTGTTCTCCACTCCGCAACACACATATACACAGACTACCTTCTAATGCATGACTTCCACACTGTCAAAATCCGAGCCAGGCGCCTTTGTTTGCTTTCTTGTGCAAATACATTTACAATAAAAGCTCTGGTGATTGATGGGGTACCGGATTGATTGCACGAGGCGCCACAAAGACGGTCTGACACATGACTGACAATACGCAATGAAAGCTTTGATTGATGTCTTTAGAACAAACAGCAGATGGCCGGATTCCACTGATATTCCAAGCTCGCTAAGCAGCATTATCGGTTAAAGTATATGTTACAAGTCTAATAGTTTTGTTGTTTAAATTAATAATAACATATACTTGTAGTATATTGTGTAATATTTGCTTTCTGGAAATAAACCTTCGTAAAATACGCTATAAACGAAAAGCAGAACAGTTAAGCTTAAAGGCGACTTGTTAATTCGTGTTTATATTCTGTTTTCGGGGAAGTAAGACAACTAGAAATGGGAGTTTACATAACATGAAAGGTGAAACGTTATTTATAATCTGAAATCTGCTGTAAACAATAATAATATGAAACAGGCACCCAGTCAAAACGATGTGGGATTAGTGTACACTGTACACAGTAACAACACACACGACAATATAGCAGACGATACAGTGTCCTGTGGTTAGACATTAAGGGGACTAGTGAGAAAGAAAAGTTCGAATCTGCCATCACAAACACTCGTCCCAGTTAAATATGAAATATAACTAGTAAATAGGCCAGGAATGGCGTGAAACAAAAAATACTCACAAGTCAAGTCCAAGAAAACATCCAGCTTGGCGAAAGCCACAGAACTAGCAGACGATACAGTATCGTCTGGTTAGGCTAAATACGGAGCAACCTCCAAAATTAACCCGGAAGTTATGGTTTGCTTAAGGTCAATGGTCATTTCAGGACAATAATAGACTGTCTGCGCATGTCTGGTGACATACATCTCGTCGGCTTTCCGTACAGAGCAGACGCCATGTTTTATCTTTAATATATTCATACTTCGGAAAAACTACGTGTTACATTCATTTAACCGAATTTGTGCTTCAATTTGAATGCATGTGATATTTGGTAGATTTTTTGGCATAAAGTTCGACTATACAGGTTATGAAATTTGCTACATGTCACCGTGTGGGAATTTGAGCATGTTGTGTCATTTTCATAAACTTAGCCTTTTTGGGCAACCATCGCATGGTGTTCCATAGACCCGATAATGAACATAAGAATGATTTTGAACTTCATACTTTTCAGTTCGCTTAACGTCTGTCAGCTGCTCCAGGTCACCAGGTGCGTGTTGCAACAACTGGAGAGACCAACAGCGGACGAATTACTGTACACAGTAGCATGATGCCTTTTTATTGCCTTTAACATCACACGATTGAACATGTTGGTCTCTAAACTAAACTGATTTATTTATTTTTGTATATGTATTTTATATATCTTTCCCATTCATTCACATTATTTTACGAGTATACATTTGATGATAGATTAACCTAACTTTATGGTTAAGTCATAAGCGTAGTTAACTAATTCAAGTTGAAATGTCTGATCTTCTGTCTTTATGTAGTATTATTGGCAATGGTCGAAATAGTACTGTAATCATCACTCAGGACATTCAAGATTAATTATAATAATATTAATCCTAATTAGTAATGCACAAGAATAATTTAATCCAGAATTATTATATTCCATTATAGCTATAACAAATCAAACAAATGCCATAGCAGTGATGAATTTCAGTAATCAAACCATCCATAATGTACACAATAATCATTATCTGATTAATCAGCAATCTTCATCTATACATATATAATACTAACTACCTTCTATCATATTGACTGTGGGTGGATACACCTTGTGAACACAAAGCCCCAGGCATTTCTTTTTGCAGGTTCTTTATCTGCTTTTTTTAAGTAATCTTGTTTCACTGAGTGTAAAACTATGTCTTACAGTGTATCCCTCACTTTACTGTCAGAAGACTTTTCACCCCAGGTTGTGGTGTCAGACATCAATGATGAAATTAGAATGTCCACTCAACATTTCAAATTTGGGCACATCTCTTTGGAGGACAAGCTGTTGCCCACACAGAATGTTATTCTCCTTAAAATGTAACGGACAGATCAATGAAATGACAAGAGCCAATAAAGTTTGGTATCACTGACAGTGCAAGGTGGCCTTACATCAAAGATCATCTGCGACGAGACCAAGAGGGCGTCCAAGAAGAAAATGGATTGACGACATCAAAGACATTGTACAATCACACGGAATGACACTATCCAGTGCTGCCCATCGGGTGCTGGAGCGCAAATTATTCCTCCCCGCGATGCTTGGCAGCAGAAGTGGAAAATGGTGATGTTGATGATGATGACAATGCAAGAGTTACCAGAATAGTTGAGATCAACACTAGACTGCCTTGAGAACTCCATCTCTAAATATTTCTTCAGAATTCAGTCAGAAATCCTCTCCCAGGTATGGGTGGGTGTCTTACATGCAGCAAGGGTTTTGGAATCAGAGTTTACCTTCTGCTAGATAAGCTACCCACCTATTTGTTACTGGGGCCCATAAGGGAAGGAAAGCGTAGTACTGCACCCTGCCATTCATGCTGTAAGAGATGACTAGTATTGGCATGGGGCTGCTTCCCTGCCCCATAGACACCTAGCTGCAAAATATAATAAAGAGAAACAAAGAGAAACAACTCAACCAACCGAGATGAAAGAAGGTACTTCTTTTAGAACTTCACATGTGATGCAGAGAAGACCATAAGAAGTTTGGAACGTCGACTTGCCTTCGTACAACTGGAAAAGTTTACAGAATTGTCACCTGGAATGTTAGAATTATGTATGAATTAGTAAAGACAGTGCAAGAGGGAGAGGAAATGAAATATAAGGTTAAAATTTTAGCATTATGCAAAACAAGAATTACATTTTAAGAAAATAGAAAGTATGGTCCTCTCCATTAAGAAAGAAATACTACAATTTAACAGCCAAATAAATGGGAAAACGCTTAAACAGGTAAATTGGTATCACTATCTTGGAACATTCATAATGTCTGATGGAAGATACCTTGTAGAGATTAATAACAAGAACGGTCATGGCAAAAGTAGCTTTTTGCAAAATGGAAAATATAGTCATCAATTTAAAAAAAAAAAAAAAAAAAAATAGCTGTAGTGAGAAAACGGGTGCTGAAGTGCTGTAAGAGCCTATATTTGTGAATCATGGACAATCAGGCAAACTAAGAAACATATAATGGCAGTGGAAATGTGGTTTCTAAAGAAAGTGCCAAGAATATCATTGACTGACAAAAACAAATGAGACAGCCCTTGAAGAAACAAATACAAAGCATAATTTAATTACAGAAATTAGATGTCAGCTGGAGATTTGTTTTTGGCATGCCATGAGGAGAAATAAACTTGAAAACTTAGTGACAACCAACAAAATTGATGGGATATGAGCAGGGGGAAAGCAAAGAGATAAACACCTGAGTGGCTTGATCACATGGTATAATTGAGACAAGAAGACAGACCTTGTTCATGACTCTGGTGATTGTCTGAGATGATGAATATCAAAGAATGAAACACAATCAAGGAAATATTCATTTTGATTAGTAAATTGAATGGCCAAATAGAATCAGGTAACACTAGTTATGAAGAGATTATAGCGAGGCAAGGGCATCTGGTAATGAATGAAAAATAGAGAATTATTCACCAGTGTTTGCGCAATAAATGAATATATAATAGTTGAAAGTGTTTTTTCACATGAAAGAATACATAGCGCAACATAGGTAGCATCAGTTCACAGTATATAAAATAAATTTGATCATGTCTGTATTAACAAACAATTTAGATAATCTCTACGTGATGTAAACATTTTTAGAGGTACAGATGTAGATTCAGATCACCATCTGCTGATATGAAACTCAAGAGATATCTTATAAACATAAAAATCTGAATATAGGATATTTCAGAAATCAAACTAACAAACAATTTATATGTACAGTCTCTAATACGTACTAGGTCCTGCAACAGTTTGTAGACGAGGTGAGTACGAAAGGCTGCTAATAGTAGGTTAAAAGCTTTTGAAACAAATCATACACAGAAGTCCTTGGAAACAGGAAATGGCAACATAAAGAATGGATAACACCCAAAACCCTTAGAAAAAATTTAAAAAGCAGATTTAAGCAATATCAAAACCAGAGCTACTAAAATCAGAGCCCATGAAACATACACAGTAGGTACTGTAGTAGTTAGAAAGCAGATAAGAGTAGATAAAAGACAATATTTAGATTGCCTAGCACAGTGGTTCTCAACCTTTTTTGGCCTATGCACCCCTTAACCATATGTTCAGAAGTGACACCCCCCCCCCCCCCCCTCTTTTGTATTTCCTCTCTATAAATTCCCCCCTCCCGCCTCTCCCCCGTCGCCTACATAGTCTCATCTCATCTTATCAAGTTCCTCTTGTATCTTGCAGTGTCGAAGTGAAGTATAAACATCATGAGAGTGGCCGATTATGGGCTTCATATATCGATATTCCCATGGATTCTGTTATTCCCTCCGTCCAACATTTACATGGTCGGCCTCTTCCTTTGTTTCCATCTGGTCTGTACACTATTGCTTGTTGTGGTATGCTGTTAACTGGTAACCTACTTGCATGGCCAAACCATTTGACTTGCTGCTTTCTAATAAAATCTAGTGCTGCTTTAACCCCCACTTTAGTCCTGATTTCTTCATTTCTGATCTTATCTCTTCTTGTTACATTTATTCTTCTTCTTTTTAGGAACCTCATTTCTGTTGTGATTTTTCTTTTATCTTTTTCTGTCATTGTCCAGGTTTGGCCCCCTACATAGTATATGTAAAAATGGAAGCTACATTTAATAACAGATACTAGAACAAGTCTAGACATCTACATACAACTTGACTTGTGGGTCTACTTACGTTATAACCCAAATTTCAGAAGGACGAGAAGTAAAGAACGGTAAAGTATAGAGGATAAAACAATATCAAGTAATCGGTTCTTGTATTAACCCGATCTTGAAATAATCTTAATTCCTCCCCTGGAAACCCTAAAATTCCCCCCTGGGAAGAGGGGGGGGGGGGGATTCCCCACCAGTTGAGAACCACTGGCTTTGCAGAAGCAGTAATAGCAACCATGAATGGAAATCTCAGAGACCTTTACAGTACCACAAGGATAATAGCAGAAAGATATCAGCCCCGTGGACAGATCAAAACTAGTAAAGTTCTTGCCAATAAAGATCAAATTAACAGATGAATCATATACTTTGAGGAACTTCTGAAATGATCATTCCCAAAAGACACCCTCCCTTTCCTCCCCATATGTCAGCTGAGAAACCATCTAAAGATGAAATTAGGAAAGCTATCAAACTCTTTCAGAATGAGAACACTGCTAGTCCAGATGGTGTCCCATCTTTTAAGCCAGCCTGAACACCTGAACTGAATTATTACGCAAATTATTTAACAGATTCTGGGGGACTGAAGAAATACCAGCAAACTGGAGAGAAGGATGTTTGGTGACCCTGCAAAAGCAAGGGGACCTGCAGGAGTGCACACATTGTAGAGAACTAATGGTATTGTCAGTTCTTGGGAAAATATTAAGGTTTCTGAAGAGATTAAGACATGCCATTGACAAACAACTAAGGGATGAACAGGTGGGTTACCAACCAAACAGATTCTGCATTGACTGCATTATGCATAATAATAGCCAAAACATTGGAACTAATTTGCCACCTTATATTACATTTGACAGCTTTGGTAGGAATCTCTTTGACAATTGATGAGGCACTATGGGATCCCACTGAAGATCATTAATTTAATAAAGGCAAGATAAAGAGACTTTGAATGCTGAGTTCTTCATGAGGAAAATTAATGCATACAGTTTAAATAAGAATATGAGTGTGGCAGTAGTGCCTTTATCATAATTTAGTGTTCTTACTTACTGATTATAGACTAGATTATGAAAACAATCATGACTACCATCAGTAGTAGAATTCAATGGACTCTAATAGAGCAGCTTGATAATGTGGACTTGGTTGATGAAATAACCCTGCTGTTCCACACATGTAATCAGATGCAAGATAAATTAAACATGCTTGATGGGAGGTCACATTTATTGGGGAAAGTCAAAGATAATGAGAATAAATCAAGCAAATTATAAACCAACCTTCATTGGTGAAACCTCACTTCAAATGGTGGAATCAAACATATATAGACAGCAACTTTGACAAATACAGGGGAACAGAGAGATATTGAAATAATTATTCAAAAGGCAAGAAAGAGCTTTCATAGTGCTTAGATATTTGTGGAAGTCAACAAAATAATCTAGTACCAAACTTATATTTAACACAACATCAAATCATTACTGCTGTGTGAATCAGAAATATAGAGATAGATTAAAACAATTGCTAATAAACTACCAATATTCACTAACTGGTGCCTGTAATGTTATGTATAGTATAACAGAATTAAAAATATGGAGTTTAAGGAGACAACTATACCAATTCCAGTGAATTGAGAGGTGAGGGAAAACACAACAGAAATAGAGCAAGACCTAAAAACACATGGAGAAGAGAATAAGAGACAGTATTGGATAATATAGAGAAGACATACGGGAGATTATTTGGGCATGTTATGAGAAGAAATGATCTGGAGAACATGGTGACAACTGGTAAGATCAAGGAGAACAGACCAAGGGGAAGACCTAGAAGCAAGTACCTGGATGGCTTGGCCTTGTGGCATGGTCGAGACAGAAACACGGAGCTGATCCACGACTCTGGTGATCGAGTGAGATTGCAGAACATGACCGCCCACGCTTACCGGCATGGCACATGATGGATGGATGGATAGGGAAGAGCTGCAGGGAATAGCAAAATATGGTTGTCTTGACACACATTGGTTTAGTGTCTGTGCTTCAGTGGGACAAAAGGCAGAAGAAGGAAATGGATTACCAATCAAAGTTGACATTTCCCATCTACAAGAAGCAACATTACATAATCTATTCATAAACATATGCTATCTATTTAATCTATAACTGGATGTGACATAATGAATACAGTGAATGCATAACCATCTATGATATACATAATGTTTCACAGCCAGCTGAGACATACATACTGTACGTATATATAACTACCTGTGACGTACATATTGTATACATGATCAGAATATCAAAAGCATGGATTGTTCAAAGGAAGTCAGACAAAGCCTGGTGTTAGCAATGCAAAGGTTAAATAGTATTAACTGATGCAGTGCCAAACAATGAGTAGGTTTGTACCAAACATGGTACACAAACAAACAAACAAGTGTTATAATGTAAATTTCCGTTCAATGAGCATTAAAACTGCAGAAGATACCACAAAACAAAACAAATAACACTATGAAACTAGTGTGACGATATGTCATCCTTCTTTACAAATGGTAGGTCCCATTTGGCTATATATTATCCTTCAGAATTGAATCAGTTAAAAGCCTATGACACCAGCAAACAAATGAAAGTAACATGTTTGAGAACATGCATTTTTTCTTTTGCAACATAATAGATGTGAGTCATAGACCATTTCCCAAGCACTCAAGAAAAATATCAGGGCTTTTTAACTTAAGAAAAATTCTCAGAATACTGCCTGGCTGAGTGGCTACAACACTGGGTTCTCTTTAAGGAGACCTGCGTTCGAATCCTTATTAAGGTGTTGATTTTTTTCTGTTGGGGGAAAAAAAAAGAAAAACCCTAGCCTGCACAGTTCAAGGCGACTGCACTAGCCAGGCAGCCTTAATTCCTCAGGCTCAAAACCCCCCTGTCCTACACCACAAGGTACTGTAGGCAGTAGATGACTGGACCAAGAAGAAGAAGATTACTGACATTCCTCAAGATCTGAGTGTTGAAGAAAATTGAATTCCATTATACCTCTACCCTGTTCAACCTCAGGAGAGAAGTTATATTAGGGTCCATGTCCTGACCCAGATTAATAATCCTGTGATCGAGTTAGCCACAAATAGGATCACTAATTTTAAGGTGATTGTTGTCAAAAGAGGATAATAGCTGTATAAGTGGCTCATGAACTGCTTTATATCTCAGAAACTGAAATACTTTGGCCATACTAAACACCACAGTGGCAGGGAAAGAACAGTGATGGGAGTCCTGGTTCCCAACAGAAGAGGCAGGGGTCAACCAGCATGAACACAGGACATTGTTGGGAGGCATGGTTCCCAGCAGAAGAGGCAGGGGTCTACCAGCATGAACACAGGACATTGTTGGGAGGCATGGTTCCCAGCAGAAGAGGCAGGGGTCAGCCAGCATGAACACAGGACATTGTTGGGAGGCATGGTTCCCAGCAGAAGAGGCAGGGGTCAACCAGCATGAACACAGGACATTGAAGACACCTTAGGCATGAAACTGTATCAGGCAGGGGATCTAGCAAAGGATCAAGAGTTATTTTGGTTGGTTATGATGGGAGCATCATTCTGCAAAGGACCTTCTATAATACGGTGGTTTTGAACCGGATGTGACATATACAATTTGTGCATAACCATCTATGTAACCAGATGTGACATATACAATCTCTGCATTATCATCTATGTAACTAGGTGTGTCATATACAATCTCTGCATAAACCATCTACATAACCATATGTGACATATACAATCTCTGCATAACCAACTACATAACCAGATGTGACATATACAATCTGTGCATAACCATCTATACATATACAGTCACAGCATAACCATCTATGTAACCAGATGTGACATATACAGTCACAGCATAACCATCTATGTAACCAGATGTGACATATACAGTCTCTGCATAATCATCTACGTTACCAGATGTGACATATGCAATCTCTCGCCTATGATTTTCATCGTAGGTTCAAGCAATCAGGTTCCGTCTCCACAATAAAGATTGGCTGCAACACTACCTCTCTCTCTCTCGCCTTAATTATACATTCTGTCAGACTGCTGTTAGTCAATCTCTTGATGTTATCTTCCAACTTGTATTGTTGTCTACCTCTTGCTCGTTTGCCTTCAACCTTACCCTCTAGTATTTTTAGGTTACAATGTTACTATTCTTTTCTTCCTTTATTGTCCATAGTAACATATATAGGCACATATAAACATTTTTAAGGCTGAAATCTCATTTTGGCATTTCCTTACAGGTGAATGATGGCCTCTGTTGACAACAGCAATCACATGTGTCTGATCTGTAATCAGGCTGTCACTGGATTGCAAAACTATGTTCGTCACTTCCAAACTCATGCTACACCAAAGGAAAGTCATATTGTTGAGCAGAAGTACATTGCAAATGATGTCAAAAATGAGCATGTATCTGGTAGTCAAGGTGATGGTGCTAGTAGCCGCAGCAGAAGCTTACATTCAGATTATCAGCAGCAGCAGTCAACTGAGAATGTTGTGGACATTGATACCTACAGTGGGGACACATCTCCGATGTCTGAATTTATTGATAATACTGATGAATTCAATGATCCGGATATTGGAACAGATGCCCTCTTGTCCCCAAAACACTGTTCTGATTTTTTCCAATCGCTTGAGCTGAAAAGTGCGAATGAAGACAATCCGCCCAGACCCAAGATCAAAGCTGTGCAGAGGCTTTCCATCTTAGAAGATGATGCTCATGCAGAATCCTTGCTGCCAATCACCAGTATTCTGTGCAACCTGGAGTTCAGTAGTGATGATGACTTTATTGGTGTTTCAGATAACGAGGGAGAAGGAGGGCAGGATGAGAACTTCTGGGTAAGTGATGATGATGAGTACGATGATGACCATTCATCAACACATCCTCCTCAGGGTCATACAGGTGGAAAGTGGAAACCGGGTGAAGGCCCAAAGCCACACTTGTCTGTGACTGGGAATTTGAAATCTGGTTACCGTCCAGGGCCGGCGTGCAGAAAAAATATTTTGAAAAGACCAGGCAAGTCCAGGGGCAGTAAAAATGACGTGGGCAAAACATTTTATTGCAATGTCTGCCTGTCTTACTTTGCTGATCGCAACGCATACTCCTTACACTTCAGCCAGTCACAGCATAAAAAAATTGCAGAGGCTAAGAAACAGGAAAAGATGACCACAGACTATTTGGAAGAGTCACAGGTTCATGAAAACTCAAGTCAACACTTATCACCTGAAGAAGGTTGTCTGCTGAAGCCAAGGAGAGAAAATGATGGATGTCACTGCCCGGTGAGTAGTTTACATTTCTGCATGCTAAACTAGACCATGTATTATATAACACATGAAAAGTTAGTTGCATATTCTTTACTGGACATCGCAGTCAACACCAGCATTTTATTTTGCTGTTATGATCTCTTGGCAAGTTTACGTTCAGTAGTTTGCCATTGATTTTTGAATGACTGGCATCCATACCATTTCGTAAAAGACCAACGCAAGGCGGTCTGATGCCAAATCACCCACAGCTGTGTTTCGAATGTGGTATGCAGGATTACAAACTGCACCTGTAACTCACTCCTTCGCCACAGAGCCGGCTATCTAGCTAATAGTCACAACAAATGATCATGTCATCTGTTTGTACCGGTGTTGATGTCTGCCAACAATATTTTGTTGAAGACATGTGCCACTTAAAAAGAAGATGCAACATATACAGTCTCTGCATAACCATCTACGTAACCAGATGTGATATACAATCTTTGCATAACCATCTACATAACCAGATGTGACATATACAATCTCTGCATAATCATCTATGTAACCAGATATGACATACAATTCTCTGCATAACCATCTACATAACCAGATGTGACATATACAATCTCTGCATAACCATCTACATGACCAGATGTGACATATACAATCTCTGCAAAACTGTCTACAATACCAGATATAACATATACGGCCTCTGCAAAACCATCTACATTACCAGATGTGACATATACAGTCTCTGCATAATCATCTACATAACCAGATGTGACATGTACTATTGAAATTGGTGTAGAGACTTTCCCCTGGACCTAGGTCTGAACTCAAAGTTCATGGGAACTGTTTTGCAGAGTTATTTCCCTTTCCAAGTTCAAAAGAAACCAGAGAGGTATGCAAGCTACTGGAACTTTACATCTATAAAGATGCATGACGATCCTTGATCTGTCCACGTCAGATCTGAAGCACTAGACTCGAGTTTTGTGAACAAGGCCTTGGGTTCATACCGGAATAAGATCAGCGTTGCCAGTAGTGGGTGTGCTCAATCTTTAAACCTCTAATCCTGAAACAACCAAATAAATCGATCCTTGAATTGTTAGCCAGACTGAGTACCCAGGCTGAGTACCCAGGTTGTCACACCAAATAGACATGCTTCCAGGTCCTGGCCAGTAAGACCTGACCCAGTTCTTGCGACCCTTTCCTTACATAAGGGTGAAAAACAGGAGATCCCATGTGCAAGTTACACATGTTAATAACCTCACAGCGGATGTAAGTCACAAAGAGCAGGCCATAAGGATGCTGCACTGGCAAAATTGTTAGGAAAAAAAAGCCTAATAAAAAAGATGGTCTGTTACCTTGGATGGTGAAAGTAAACCTTACACAAATATGTTCAGAAGTTGGACAAAGTGGCCCCCGAGTTACAGAGGTACATAACTAGGTGTAATAAAGTAAGAAAGAGGTTAAGTTAGTTGCATATTCTTTACAGGATGTAGAAGTTAACTCCAGCAATATTTGGCTGTTTGTGATTCCTGAGCAAGGTTACGTTCAGTAGTTTGCCATTATTTTCTGAACAACTGGCACTAATACCATTGTAGGGAAACCAACGCAAAACAGTCTGCTTCCAAATCGCCAGCAAGTTTGATTCGAATGTTGTATGTGGGATTACGAGTTCTGTCCGTAACTCCTTCACCACAGAACCGGCAGCCAAGAAGAAGAGCTCAAAATACTGACTTGCTGTTCATTTCGAGCTAAAGGCTGCTTTTCTTGGCAGTTATGTGGTTTGCAGGTGTTTCCTTTCTAAAGTTGCCTCTAACAGATTAAAATCCTCTGCTCACTGTTAACTTTTGAATTCACATCAAGGCAGATTTTTTTAAAAATTGGGTACCAGGAAATGTCTTGGGAAGTGAAGGTGTCCTAATTGATATTGATCACGTGACCCCTTGAATTGTTCTATAAATATATGGGACAAGTGGCATATGCCCGATGGCATTAAAAAGCATCTAAAAAAGGTTGTTTACTTACATTGTTTGGTTTATTCTCTGTCAACTAAAACTTCAGTTGTTTTCCTAAATATGTGTACATCCATCTATCATGTGCCATGCCGATAAGCGTGGGCAGTCATGTTTCACCATCTCACTCGATCACCAGAATCGTGGATCAGCTCCGTGTTCCTGTCTCACCATGCCATGTGACCAAGCCATCCAGGCATTCACTTCTCGGCCTTCCCCTTGGTCTCTTCCCCTCGATCTTGCCAGTTGTCACCAAGTTCTCCTATTAATCTCTTCTCATAACATGCCCAACACATTTTGACTGTCTACGTCTAATGTCTCTAATCAGTTTACGATCTACATTTGTTTTTCTGTCTGTCCATGGTATTCTTTGCATTTTCCTCAGAAACCACATTTCCACAGCCATCAGATGTTTTCCAGCTTGTCTGCTCATTGTCCACGCTTCACATCCATACAAAAGCACAGGTTCTATGTAGAACCTCAAAACTCTTTTTTCTCGTTGCAATTGACATCTTTTTATTGGTCAGTATGTTTTTCATCTTGCAAAAGGCTATCTTCGCCATGGTGATTCTTGTTCTAATCTCTTCAAGGCATCTCCCATCAGATGTTATGACTGTTGAAAGATAATTGTACCATTGTGTACATCCACTCCTCCTGATAATCATACACTACTTCAAAATTTCCAGAATTTTGTTATCTATTTTTCAATATGTTTCTCACAATGAAAACTTTCACATTTACAAGAACATTTTGTGTAATTTTGCTCTCCTCAGGTTTGCAATTTGTACTTTGATAATGCAGTTGTGTTCTCCACCCACTGTGAAACCAAACTTCACAAGGATGCTATGTTGAAAAGAGGCTTCCGAGAATACAAGGGAAGTGATGGCATTATCATCAGAATAGATGTTCATAATGAGACCATCTATAAAGACAAACAAGAGAATGTGTGGTCAGCTATCAACAATTGCAGGTATGTTCAGTATTTGTTCTTTTTCAAGAAATTTTTTAAAGATATGTCTGGAACTCACAAGCAGTATGAAATAGTGGGAGGTCTAATAACACTCGGAGAAAAGAATTAAAGACAGAGATGAACTGTATGGGAAGGACATGGGAGAAGCTGCAGGAGATAACAACGGATAAAACAGCTCTGTGTGAGTTAGTTGAGGGCCTATGCCAAAGTGGAGGTCAGAGGGCAACAGAAGAAGTGTTACATGAAGACTGACATTTTCCTTCTACTTAGGTTTTCTGTATGTCTTGGATTTCTGAATGTAAAACAAACTGTCATCTGCTGCCCATAGTACATGGTATATTTTTAATGACTGTGCTGTGTTTGAAAATATTGTCGGTCCAAGTTTTGTATTTATCTATTATGTTGCATGAACTTTACAGAGGATGAATACAAAACTTGGACAGGCAATATTTTCAAACGCTGCACAGTCACTACAAATACACCCTGTTCCTTGCGGTGTAGAACGAGGGGGTTCTTAGGCCTGAGGAATTAAGGCCACCTGGCTAATGCAATCACCACAAACTGCACAGGTTAGGGTCTTTGCCCCCGACAGAAAAAAAAAATCCACACCTTACCGAGGATTTGAATCCTGGTCTCCCAAAGGAGAACCCATCATTCTAGCCAGTCAGCCAGCAGCTCCTCATTGTTGTATGTAATCTTGTTGTATTTTCATGTCTAATGTGTGTGTGTAGTGGAAGTTCAGAACTAATAAAAGCCTTGTGAAAACCAGAACAAAAATCTTATACAAAACATTTCCTCCGAAATCTCAGAAGTTATCTTTTGTTCCTCTTTGCCACTGGTGTTTATCTATGCCTCAGAGGATAATTTTCAAACAAACAATTCTGGTGAGTTCATGGTCTGCCACTCGCATGTTACATGGAAGCAAAGAATAGCCACACCTGACCTTACCCTGCACATCATAAGAGATGACTAAGGAGTTTGGCATGGCACTGGCTTTATAAATCTTTAGCTGCAAAACCTAGCCAGTCATAAACATGAGATGTGTGGGCACATGGTCATAGTGATTACTTGGCATTTATTTAATAGGATTGGAAGATGAAAGCAAAGGGCTTGGGGTGAGGTGGTTGAAGGCCTGTGCTCCATTGTTTTGTTCTGTACCGAGATCTTCTTCTCCGTCGTGCGCCTTCAGACATCAATGTGAGTTTGTTGTTGTTGTTTGTCCATCCAGAATGATGATGACCATTCATTTCATCCAGTGGGGTTGAAAGTATGGAGCCGTGAGTTCTAAGATGACTGATAAGGCCTATTTTGGCTCGAAATGTTCTTTGACAATATGGGCAAAGAATGCTTGACGTTCCAGGAGGAGGATTTCCTGCAGTGGTTTTTGTGTCCAGCCTTATATTCACAGCTCTTGCAGTCCTGGTTGCTTCACAAGTGACTTCACCCTTATGTAATGATGTACGCCACAAATTACTGTCTTTAGCAGCAGTCTCCCAGGTTTTAAGATGAATTCCAAAAGCTTTCAGTGCGTCATTAAAGCGTTTCCTCTGGCCTCCTTGGGAGTGTGTACCACAATGCAGCTCGCCATAAAAACTTTGTTTAGGGAGCCTGTGATCTGCATACGAGTTAAGTGACCAGTGTGAGTAAATCCAGAGAAGGCAGCAAACTTCAGCTTGCTGACATCTCCTTAGAGTTTTGTCCTCAAATGGCTGTGTAGGCCAAAATAGTTTTCTCTGTCCTGCATATTTTGGACACTCATGCAACAAATGTTGGAATAAATGTTCACTCCTGCAAAAAGTGTTGGGCACTCCTGCAACAAGTGTTGGGCACTCCTGCAACAAGTGTTGGAAACTCCTGCAACAAATGTCGGACACTCCTGCAACAAATGTTGGACACTCCTGCAACAAATGTTGGACACTCCTGCAACAAATGTTGGACACTCCTGCAACAAATGTTGAGCAGGTATGTTGGACACATATTGCTATTCCTGTATTTTTATATATAGACCAGTCAAGACTTATCAGCGTCTGTGGCTTGGGGGTTAGCGAAACTCTGTTTCACAGTTCCTCAACAATCCGATTAGAGGGTTTGTATTCAGTTGCGGAGGTTTGGAAACATAATGCTTTACTTTGATTTTGATGGTATGAGGCAGTGGCAGTTCAGTAAGCAGTGGCAAACTACTAAATGTACAATTTTCTAATAAATCACAAATAACCTGTCAACACTGAGGTTAATTGCCACGTTCTATAAAAGGCATGCAACTAGTGTTTAATCAACACCTGAGGGGTGATGTGGTTAATATTATGCCAGTTGTTTTTACCATCTAGGATTCTTCCTGGTTTCCCTTTTAAACTCGGTCATTCTGGCAGCCCAGGTAATTTAAAAAGTGCACTCAAACCCACGACCATTGGCCAGCAAGTGAGCATGCTGTCCACCACACTACCGCAGCTCCTCTAGACTTAACTGGACAAATGTCAAGGTGAGGGTAATCCCAGGGCAGAAACCACAGATGGGATATAAAGTGTTACGGTGAAGTGTTAGACCTTCACGTATTATTGGCCATGGGGTGAGGTGTTCGGTCCCCTTCCTCATCATTTTTTCCTTCCCAGACAATTCCAAAAATACCTAAAGCTAGCAGTGGATCCCATAGCTGTACTGGTCAGAGATATGAATCCTGTTAATTGAACTGCTCGGGGGCTGAGTTGCCTCAGGGTATGGTGTCCGCCTCGAGTACTGGAGGTCCTGGGTTCAAGCCCCGGTGAGGGCTGGGATTTTTTCATGTGGACTTCTAGTAACAAAATTTCCCCATGGTCTGTGGGTAGTGAGATCGGATGCCCGTGTGTATTGTTGCGCACGTAAAAAATTTCCTTGACAGTTGGAAATCAAAAAAGAGTAGCCTAACGGCGCTGCCCGGGCAAAATTTTGAGTTAGAAATCTACCCAAAGTATTTCAGGATCCTCGTCGGTGATACGGAGTTTGTGCACTGAGCTGAGATTCTCCGGACTCAGGCTTGAGTTAGGAGTAGAATAGAGTACTTATGGGTTACACCCGTGTGCCGTGATGTTGATCCATCGACTAAACTAAACTAATTGAACTGCTGTTGATTGAACCCACACCACTGTCTTACTTAGCAAGCATGGTGTCAAAACCAGTATGCCACAATGTCTATAAGTGACAGTGTGCACACACATGATCAAGCTTGCTTGTACACGCACATGCAGGGCACATCCCAGAAAATCAATTATATCAAGGTGGCACAGCTGGTGACTTTATAACACCAGATTGACATTAACAGGATTATATACGCAAATGTTATATATGTGACATCACTTAGCCAGTCATTCAAACAGTTATCAAAAACAGGATCAAGATATGCAGATATGTCAAGTCTTCAGCAAGCTCATACAATATTTCATTTTCTTAATAATGTATTTTGCCTTATTGCAAGCACATAATGTTGCTACTGTGTGCTTGTCATTTAGATCTTATTTCAATTTGCAAGGCTTAGCACATTTTTGTATCACAATTCTACTGAGACATCCTATTTTACTCAATAAACTTCAGATCTGTTTCTGTGTTATCTGTCCATTTGTTTCTTCTTCATATTTCTTGTTTATAATCAGATTGCTACTGGAACTATTAGTGTTGGAACTCTTCGCTGGTTGCTGAGGATGGGGACGGAGCGCTTATGGGAATGTCCCGATTGCTGTGATGTCGATTCCTAGATCAATCAATCAATCAATCTTGTTTATCCTGAAAAGGATGTTGGTTTAGCTGTGTCTATTTACAGAGAAATTGCAATATTTGTTCTTTATACCAATACAATAAACTACAGTAAATAATTTTTGGAGAGCTGGAATTACCTCCCTCCTTCAGTACCTGCTCTCTTGGCCATACCTTCAGTCCCTACTCTCTTGGCCAGATTCTCAGTCCCTACTCTCTTGGCCAGACATTCAGTACCTACCCTCTTGGCCAGATTCTTAATCCCTACTCTCTTGGCCAGATTCTTAATCCCTACTCTCTTGGCCAGATTCTCATTTCCTACTCGTTAGGCCAGATTTTAATTCCCTACTCTTTTGGCTAGTCCCTACTCTTTTGGCTAGACATTCAGTCCCCACCCTCTTGGCCAGATTCTCAGTCCCTACTCCCTTGGCCAGATTCTCAGTCCCTACTCACTTGGCCAGATTCTCAGTCCCTACTCTCTTGGCCAGATTGTCAGTCCCTACTCTCTTGGCCAGATTCTCAGCCCATACTCTCTTGGCCAGTCCCTACTCTTTTGGCTAGACCTTCCATCTCTATTCTCTTGGCCAGATTCTCAGTCCCTACTCCCTTGGCCTGACATTCAATCCCTAGACAACAAAATGTACAAAAAATGTGGAAATGGTAGATACTCTAATCCATTATTGAAGGCACCACATATGGTCCTGTTAGTCTAGCTGTTTGGTGTGACCGATTTCCATCTCCTGTGTAACTACAATTTCAAAATCACCTGTTGCCTAATGTGCCCTGCAGTCCTGCCTAATATGCTCTGCAGTCCTACATCTTTCTATCTGGGACTGAGTGGAAAGTGCAGCAAAACAATGGATCCACATCTTGAGAGGTTAATTCAGTGGGGAGTGAGCAGAGGGTCTAGATGACCACACTCAATTTATAGGGGAACGTTCAGGCAGATGTTTAATCAAGCCACACTGGTACCATCAGCAAGGGAACTCTTCATTGGTTGCTGAAGATGAGGCGGAGCATGAGTGGCAGTATCCGAAGTGCACTGATGTTGATTCTTATACTCAGACTCATGCACTACATCTTTTTCTATGTTGTTCTTTCCTGACAATCCATGTCTATGAATGTATTAATTTGCACTTATTTGTCATTGCTTTTTTATCATTTATTCTCTTGTGTGGCTGTCTTTCATTGATCCTGATAATTCTCTCTTTCAGGCCAGTTCAGATAAGTGAACAGAAAGTCAAGGAACCAGAGGATCACAGTTGTCACATCTGTCAGAAACATTTCACCCGGAAATATGAAATGGCTCGCCACTTGTTGACCCGCATGCACCGTGCACGTGCACTGAAACATCCCGAAGCTGAATCCGTGGAGATGCTGAATAAATATAATAAATATATGATCCGACTGAGTCCATTCCAGTGTGGAATTTGTCAGTACTACTTCAACCGGCAGGTTTGTAGTGTTGATTTAGTTGAGTCTTTCATTTATAGCTTGTGAAATTATTCTCATTTGTGTCTATAAAATAGTGGCAGATTTTGTTAAAATAAAATGGCCAACATTGAAGTATAAGCAATGTTCATGATCCTGTTTTCTTGGATATTCATATCTTGTAGAAGGTCAGTACTTTCTATAATAACAACAGATGGAAAAAGTAACATAGACGTAACATGTAGAACAATCCAAGTAGAGGCATCATTCCATCAGAGGAAGAACATTCTAGGAAACTGACCCCTGTCCATGGAAGTCAGAAGACAAAGTTTAGGATCTTGTATGCTGTATGCCTGTGAATGATGGATATCGGATTTTAAAATAAAGTAGAAAGAATTTGCCTTCTTCTGTACCCTACCATGGGTAAAGAAATCAGAGGGAAAGCTACAAACACATGGGGAAGAAATTTAGTGAAAGAAACAAATAAAATGGAGAGGCCATGCAAAACCAGTTAGATGGCGATTCTGTTTCAGAGGCAATCATCCACGAAAAGGCTAGACTGTTGTATGCTGATCTAATTAAGAATATGTTTGGGACGAGTGCTAGTGTGCTTAGTGATTTTAAGGCCAGCAGAGGATAGTTTGAAAAATTCTAGAGACGCACAGGCATATACAGTGTTACTAGGCATGGCGAAGGTGCGAGTTTGGATAAGTCTGAGGCCTAAAAATAGTATTAAACACTATATTTATTCTTTATAAAATTTGTTTTTGGTATGCATTTTGGATTGTCTAAAATGAATTATTGGATTTATGTTGATTCATATGGAAATAATTGCCTCGGTTTTCGTCGGTTTCAGATTTCTCTGATTGTTTTCAGACAGATTATTGATGAAAACAGGTCTTATTGTACTTAAGTACTGCAAGAGGACAGTTCAGAGCAGGTCAGCATGGCCGAATGGATAAGAACACATGTTATTGAACATCAGGTGTGCTGATGCCAAGGTTAGGGGTTCAACCCCTACACCGGACAGTTGGACTAAAATGTTGACCTGTCATCCTTGACTTGGGGACATAAATTACAAGTACCTCTGACACTGTTAATAGGGAAAAGCTAATCCACACGCAAAAATTCAGTCCAGCACTACTAATAGTAGTGTGTATGAACTACGCTTGAGTTCAAAACATACTTGATATTGTTTTTCCCTCCATACTTTATGGTTCTGTACTTCTCGCCCTTCTGAATTTCATTTTATAACATAAGTAGACTCGCAAATCATGTTTTAGGTAGACGTCTAGACTTGTTCTAGTATGCGTTATTAAATTTAGCTTCTGAACATATGGTGAATGGGTGCATGGGCCAAAAAAGGTTGAGAACCACTGCCTGTAGAGGCAATTATTTCCTTATTGTATTTTAACCGTTGTCTAGTCATA
The DNA here is from genome assembly GCA_014155875.1 of Cepaea nemoralis. NCBI lineage: Eukaryota > Metazoa > Mollusca > Gastropoda > Stylommatophora > Helicidae > Cepaea > Cepaea nemoralis. The sequence continues at coordinate 162,404 of JACEFZ010018737.1, read as the reverse complement.
AATATTTCTCATGCCTGTTTCCAGTTGTATGTCTTCATATTGTCTGTGATATGTGTCTCTTCCACATCTCACACAAACAAACAGCCAGCACTTGCTTACATGTTTTGATTGTGGTGATGCCACATTGACATGGAATATTCTCTTCCACATGTAGAGAGACTTTCTAGACCACATGGGCAGCTCAGGTCATGTGGTGACCTGTGAGGACATGCTGGGGGCCATCACTTGTGCGGCCTGCAGGTATAAGACACACAAGCACAATGAGGTATGGCTGTGTCTTCATGGTTCAGCCTCTTATCTGTCTCTTCGTTGTATGAGTGTGTGTGTGTGTGAGAGAGAGAGAGAGAGAGAGAGAGAAAGGGGTGAGGGGAAGACAAGTGGGATGGTGCCCTATCTCAATCTCATGTTCTATCTCATTAACATGGCATTAGGTAGATGCAGCACTATCAACATTTAGCAAGAAGCAAACTAAGTCAACTGACTGGTGTGAAGCACACTCTGAAGAGATGCTGCCAGTCCTGGAGATAAAGAGACATGCATTCTCAGCGTATAAAACATCACCTTCAGAGAAAATATTGCATGCACTGCGAACTGCCAGAAATAGAGTACAACAGACCACTAGAAAATGTGCGAACAGGTACTGGCTACAGCTCTTTGCTCAAATTCAAACTTGTGCAGACGCTGGAAATATAAGACGAATGTACGAGGGCATCAAGCAAGCTGTTGGTCCCTTGTAAAATAAGATAGCCCCTTTATGATCAACAGAGGAGGTAATCATAAAAGATTGAGTGAAACAAATGGATCGCTCGGTAGAACACTACTCAGAGCTATACTCAGTGGAGAACACTGTCGAAGAAGAAGCTCTGGAAACCATTAAACGACATTCCACCATGCATGCCCTGGATAATAAACAGTGCTTCACAGAAATCAGCAAAGCACTAGACACTCTCAAATCCAGCAAGGCACCAGGCAAAGATAGTATTCCACCTGAAATTTTAAAATGTGGCAAAGAAAAAATCATCTCAGAACTGTATGCAATATTTCAGCTCTGCTGCAAAGAAAAATCAGTACCATAAGATATGAGGGATGCAAACATTGTTACCATTTATAAGAACAAAGGTGACAGAAGTGATTGCAACAACTATCATGACATTTCCTTACTCAGCATTACAAGCAAGATTGTTGCTCGAGTAATCCAAAAAAAGATTACACAGTGTAGATTTAGACCCAACAGGTCCACCATCAATATGATTTTCTCACTCCGGCAGCTCCAAGAGAAGTGCAGAGAATAGAGGAAGCCATTATATATTGCCTTCATCAACCTCGCAAAGGCATTTGACCTCGTGAGCAGAAACAGCCTTTTTATGATCCTTGAGAAGATAGGATGTCCACCCACCCTGCTAAGTCTTGTGAAATCATTTCACGAAAATATGCCCATCCATCCATCATGTGCCATGCGGATAAGCATGGGTGGTAATGTTTTGCCATCTCACTTGATCACCAGAGTCATGGATCAGCTCAGTGTTTCTGTCTCGACCATGCTACATGGCAAAGCCATCCAGGTATTTACTTCTTGGTCTACCCCTTGGACGAAAATATGCCGGGGACAATTTTATTTGATGGTTCAACGTCCCAGTTATTCAGCATCAGCAGTGGCGTAAAGCAGGGCTGCATGCTTGATCCTACACTTTTTGGTATCTTCTTCGCCATTCTCTTAAGGCAGGCATTTGGGACTGCCACTGAAGGCATATACCTCATACAAGATCTGATGGCAAACTTTTTAACCCATCAAGACTCAAGGGAAAGACCAAAACAAGATCAAGGTGCATAAGAGAACTAATTTTTGCAGATGATGCAGCACTGACAACTCATGCAGTAGAAGATCTCCAACAGCTCATAGATTGTTTTGCTGTCACCTGCAAAGACTTGGGTTCACCATCAGCGTAAATAAAACACAGGTGATGGAACAAGATGCTGGTGCGCCTCTATCAATCAAAATTTATAATTACGAACTGAAGGTTGTCCATTAGTTTGCGTATTTGGGGTCAAAAATATCAGATAATCATTCATTAGAGACAGAAATCAACAGATGCAAGTTTGTGGAACTGTTTGTGATTTTGTATTTACCCATGGGCACATGGACCCTCAATTTAATGACATGTAATGATAAATTCATGCTCATTTGTTACTTAAGGAAATTACAGAATAGTAACATCATAACCTACCATACACACCATTGGAAGAAAGTAAGGAGGGTTGGCATGGAACTGGAGACCACATCGCGTAGAAAACTTTACTGCAGCTGCATTCTAAAAAAAAGGACAGAAAAATAACTCGGCTAACCAAGATAACAGGAGGCTCTTCTCTGGACGTATAATGTATGTAGAAAGTCGTATGGAGCCTGAATCACCAACTTTCACCTGTGAAAATCTTCATAATTGACACCTGAAATTTTGCAACTATGTATGAATTGGGGGATACAGTACAGATGGTAGAGGAAATGAAATATTATAAGATTAGCATTTTGGGATTGTGCAAAACAGGATGGAAGGAAGCAGGCAAAAAGCCTCTAAACACAGGTGATGCAGTACATTTCTCAGGCTGTACAGAGAACAATGTCCCTCACAGTGATGCTATCTAAAGAGGCAGTGAAAGCACTAAGAGTGGGAACCACTGAGTTCTAGAATAATAACCACAACATTTAGAACCACGAAAATGAAAGTAAACATGAATTAGATCCAGTGTTACACACTAGCAAATGATAAAGAGAGAATTTTACATGAAATTTCAAAGTATGAGTACTATAGGTAATCAAAGAAATGGCAATATTAAAATTTTTATGGGTGACCTGAATGCCAAGATAGGATTGGATAGTATGGGTTATAACACAGACTTGATGTAATGAATTATAACGAAATTTAAATTTAAAAACCAATTGTTACACAGTGAATCTACACGTCAATATATAAATTATTAATTTATTATAATTTATAATATGAATCTATAATTAATTCCACATAAAAGAATACATAAAGCAATGTAGGGGTCATCAGTCCACAATACAGAAAATCAAATTAATCATATCTGTATTAGACTTTTCTTCTGGTGCAGACTTCTCTCCCAGCATAGACTTATCTACTAGTTTAGGCTAATCTAGTGTAAATTTTCCACCATTGTAGGCTTATCTCACAGTGTAGGTTTTTCCTCCCAGTGTGGGCTTCTCTCTCAGTGTATTTTTTTCCCCCTGTGTTGGCTGCTTTCCCAGTGAAAACTTCTCTTCCAGTATAGGCTTATCTCCCAGTATAGGCTTATCTCCCAGTATAGGCTTATTTCCCAGTGTAGACTTCTCTCCCAATTTAGACTTTTCTCCCAATGTGAACCTGTCTCCTAGTTTAGACTTTTCTCTCAATGTAAACCTTTCTTACAGAGTAGATTTCTCCCTTTGTTTAGGCTTCTCTCCTGGTGTGAAAATCTCCTTCTCTACCAATGTGAACCTCTCTCTCTCAGTCTATGTTTTTTTCCCAATGTAAACTTCTCTCCCAGAGTAGACATTTACCCCAGTGTAGGCTTCTCTTCCAGTATAACCTTATCTCTGAATATAGGTATATATTCCTCTAGTTGTTTCCCATCGCCCAATGGTTCAGGTATGATTGTTTGTTCCTTATTACATAGATAAGAATAAAAAAAACTATATATTTTAATATTAGTCTTTACTGTTTTCATAGATGATGCAGCACCTTCAGTACCCAGAACACCTTGCAGCGGTAGAGAAACGACATGGCGTCTGCATAGTGCGAGAAAGTCACACACGGATCACTTGTAAATTCTGTGGTGTCAGAATGCATTCAGCGGTCAGGATGAAGAGGCATTGTCAGAAGCGGCACAGAGACAGGCTGTCTGAGGTACAGGTGACCATGGACATTAAACCAGTCGAGTACAACATGTACAAGTGTCCACTGTGTGAGAAAACCTTCCGGGCCAAGAGCCTGCTTCAGTTGCATTTCCTGAAGGTGATTGATTTCTTTCTTTTCCCTGTGACTGTGTTGTTTGTGCAGGACATGATTTTTTCGTGTATTTGATAGATTTTAATGCCTGGGTAGTTGTTCATTTGTCATTATACAGCCAGATTATGTTGTGAGAAAGTTACCAACTGTATCTGATTTCAACAGGCACTTTATTTGGATGGCTGGGTATAGATATCCTCTATCAAAGGAGATGTAAGGTGCCTTCTTCCCTCCGCTAGCCTACAGGATGCCCTTGGGCAAGGTGGAGTACCCGTTTATCCTCTCTACCAGCGTAATGTGAAACCATGAGAGAAGGCAGTGGATTGAGCTTCAGAGCAGCCAGCAGATAGTTATAATTATAAGTTATGATCTCAAGTTTGTGGTGGTAGACAGAGGATCTCTTTAGAGAGACACTGGCAGCTGTCACTGACCAATATGGTCACTGCCAAGATGGAAAGCAATGGCTGCTACCTTCATTGCATATACTTAGAATATCATGTTTCATCATTTCACTTCTTCAAGAAACAAAGTCACAGGTTTATATGAGAAAAGAGAAATTCAGACATGAATACATACACATACGCACACACACACACAATGAAGGAATGCTATAAATTGATCTATTCTCTTTTAAGAACACCTAAACAATAAATGAGGTGTCTTTCCAAAATGAGATGAGTGGTTACAAGAACAAGATGTTAAGGCAGTGACATCTAGGTGTTTGGGCTGTTGAATTGGAGTGAGACTGGTTTGGAAGCCTTCTTATGGGTGTCCATAAGATGTTTAAGGAAATGATATACCTGTTTCACCAATATAAGCCACGTTGCATCTTTTGCAGATGATGACATAAATTAGATTTTAGTGACCTATGAAGAGTCATGCATAACTGAACCTATCTTAGTGCCCATAGTGACACCACTGATCTGGTCAGAGTACTCACCATTAAACTCAAAAGAGGCTGGGTTTGAATTCTGTGAGATGTACGAAAGCCTAGTAGTGTACTGAGCAACTCAATGTAGTAAAATCCACGGTGGAGTGTTTCATTTCTGTGTTTCATACTTTGAAAAAATGTGTGCTTGCTTGTGTTCGTTGGCTTGAGCTCCAACGCGAAGTCCTGTATGTCGGATGAAGGCATCCTGTTGTCCAACATCAGTGTGATGTCATACAGGACCTGAGTTTTGCGTGAGTATCCGTTGTCCCATGTCTGGCTTATTGGTGTGCAGACTGGTGGTTCCTCGCCGTACAGGCAGACACTCTCCGACTTCGGAGGAATCGGCGATCCTACTGACTTTAGCCAGGACCCCGAAGGGACCTGTTGCCCAGGACGCTCGACGAGGACGCGTCAATAGGTCTTGGCCAGTATATAACCCGGCCCTGGTGCCTTGGAAACACCTCTGTGTTCCGAAAAAATGTGTATCACACTGAAAGTTAAATATGAGCTGACTTGAACAATTTTTATTTTTTTTTTGAACTCATACGCACGCACGCACTCTCTCTCTCTGTCTGTCTGTCTGTCTCTCTCTCTCTCTCTCACTCACTCACTCACTCACACACACACACACTTATTTTATGGTTATATAATAATGGAACTTATGATCTGTTTAAGTCCCCGCTAATCACTGGTATCATGAAGGCTAATAGACTACAATGGCTGGGGCATATAGAAAGAAGGGAAGATAATAGAGAAACAAAACTCGCTTACACTCAGGAAATAAATGACCGTAGACCCTGTGGTAGACCAAGAAGACGGTGGTTTACGATGCCCCATGTTACATTGTTTGCCTCTCTGAGGGCAGAATGGCTTGTATGTATGCACACACCGTCGTGTACTTGTGAGATAAGTACAAAAAACAACATGACCCAAAGCTGGAAGTCAGAATACAAATGGATGACATGAGAAAGACACCAAGGAGTCATAAACCGGATGGGACCTTGCCTGGAGGGTTTCAAGTATTTAAAGAGGCCGAAACATCCGCTAAAGGAGAACATCTGACTATGTCATACTTGCTCCGCAATGGAGTATATATATATATCAGTAAATCTATTTTGTTTATAGTAGTAGTAGGCCTCTTTCAGTCCTGTAGGACTATAGAGTTGTGCCACTGGGGAGGCTCATGGCAGTACCGCTGGTGACTGTATAGTCCAATGCAAGAGTGACAATCTCTGTCAGTTTCTGCATCTGGAAGACATGGCCGGTCCCACAGTAAGTGACTGCATTTTATGCCTGTGCCTCCTATCTTCAGTTTGTTTGATCAGATTGTGCTCATATAGCACCAGTCCGTTTTGTACATCTCCAGGAACATCTGTCTGTTGCAACTCTTTCCCACATGTCTGGGTCTATGCCCAGGGTTTTCATATCTTGTTTACACACATCCCTATATCACATTTGGGGTCTTCCAGTTGGCCTCTTTCCTGTGGCTAGTTCTCCGTATAGGAGATCTTTGGGAATACGTTCATCCTCCATTCGAGATACATGGCCCAGCCACCGGAGGCATCTCTGCTTGAGGAGGGAGTGCATTGTGGTAATTTCCGCTCTTTCAAGCATGTGTTCGTTTGTTATGTGGTCTTTCCACAATATTCACAGGATATCAGACATTTCATATGGAAGGAATTCAACTTTCTTTCCTGTCATGAGTGCAAAGTCCAGGATTCAGACCCATAGAGTAGTGTGCTAATGTTTAAAACATCACAATAAGTCATCATGTAACATTAAATTATTTTAATTTTAAAACAGGTTCACAAGAACACATCTCTCTTTAACTGTTTGGAATGCAATAGAGGTTTCCTGGATCAACGTCGACTGGACAATCATTTACGGACACGATTTCACGCTAAACATGTTGTGGCCAACAAGATCAAGGGAGCTCAGTTTAGCAAAGTTGCGGCTTTGAAAAAGGCAGCGGTTATGAATGGATTGAAAAAACGAGGGAGAGGTTGGTTTTTGTTAACTTGGCAGATGCTCAAGTTCTTGTTTCTTTTGTGAGTGTTGACCAGTGTTTTCTGACGGTTTCCCCAGCTATTTTGACAGTTTCTAATATTACAGCTGTTTTCTATGACGTTGTAACTATATTCCATTATGTTGCAAATGTTTTCCATTTTAATGTAACAGTGAAGTCGTTAGTTGCAGTTCCAACTTCGCTGAAAAGGGTCACCACATAATGCTCTGTTTCTGTGCAAGTAAATATCACACAAAATGCTAACGACTGTCCCATGTGGAAAAGACAGCAGTCCCAACAAACTAACAGCACGCACAGGCGTGCATCCAAATGCCAACACAACAGTTCGCCACTAAAATTACAGTTCGTCATTGATGGAAGCGGCAGTCACTAGAAAACCAGCAGTTGCACACATATAACTGCATATGGCAAAACCAGCTATTTCAGCAACCAGCTGGCTGACATTTTTCTGAACAATCAGATCATAATACAAACAACCGTGGACAGATGTAAAAGCACTTCACATTAAATCAACATCTCACAGTGTTGCACCACACACTTAACTCAGTAGTGCTACCAGTTTAGCATCAGGAAAATGCAGAAGCAAACCATAGCCAGAAGCAAAAACACTCCAGAGGTCTTAACAGCTCAACAGCCTATCCACCATATTGGACCGGAAGTGATTGTAACAGTTTGTTTCCCATGATAGGGTCCCCACTCATAATTCTTCTTCTGCTGCCCTATATTTTATATGGGGCATACACCCTCTCCCTACAACTAACTCATACAAAGCCATTCTGTCTTTGGCTAACTCCATATTATTAATCTCTGCTTCTATTTATTTTCTTATTGTGTTTTTGGGTCTCCTATTTTGTTTACCTTGTAGATTCCAGTGAAAGGCCATCTAGTTATCCTGTTCTCAGGTTTTCTCAATGTGTGCCCTATCCAGTGCCAGCGTCTTTCCCTCACCTCTTGATTGATTCACTGGAAGCTGTCTAGTTCTGTCCCTAATCTCCACATTAGTGACTGTAAAACCTTTCTAATCCTTCTATTCTTCACAAGCAGCCATTAATTCATGTTTGTAATAAATATAATGACAGTATGAAGTTATTTTGCCTCCTAAATACAAGAAGAGCCATTACTGAAGACCCATATTTGCAAGTAGACTATATAAATAATTAACCCTTAATCTTTAGAAGTAAATGTATACTCTGAGAGAAACAATCTTGCTCCAATCTCTTACATCATTTAAATATTAAAAGTGTTTATGTCACACATTGTATAAACAACCATGGCAGTGTCATTTTTCACTATTTATGTGCTTGACTTTTTTTCTGTAATTACTTGTTTTCACTTAAACTTGTGTCAGTTTTCTCATTGGAACTTAATCAGCCTGTTTCAGTTTTCTCACTGGAACTTAATCATCCTGTGTCAATTTTCTCACCGGAACTTAGTCAGCCGTGTAAGTTTTCTCCCTGAAACTTAATGAGCTTGTGTCAGTTTTCTCACTTTATATTATATATGGGGTGTGGGGATTAGTGAAAGCAGTTTCACAATTCTCTGACTTACTAGGTTGAGGATTCAAAATCAGCTACAGGATTTTAGGGAGCAGATCACTTTGTGTTGATTTCATTGGTATGATGGTCGGCCATTCAGATAGCAATAGCAAACTACTGAAAGTTAACATTGTCCTGGGAAGGTTAAACCGGCCAACAAATGCCCGCAGATGCGGATGTGTCGGCCTAACGGCGCAAGAACGCAGCTCTGCTGTAAACAAGCACAACACAATCATGTCCGGGAAAAAAAAACTGCATATGAACACAGAAGAAGAAGAAAGTTAAAATTGCATAGTGCATCACAAGCAGTCAATAAATGCTGGGGTTGATTGCAACACCATATAAACGAATATGTGACTAACTTTTATTAACATTAAATTTTTAATTTGTATAGTTTACATATGTCTTGGGGGGGGGTTTCTATATTGTGTGCCAGCTCTGTGGTGAAGGGTTTATGGACGCACTTCGTACTACAGTTTACCACGTTCGAAGCACAGCTGTAGATGATTAGGAAGCAGACCACCTTGCTTTGTTTTCATACAATAATAATATGAGTGCTGGTTGTTCAGAAAGGAATGACAAACTACTGAACATAAACTTGCCAAGAAATCACAAACAGCCAAGAAATTCTGGGGTTGACTGCGACGTCCTGTAAAGGATTTGCAGCAGACTGTTTATATTGTACGCAAATTGTGTATTTATATTATCATCTTGTAGCAGATCCTTTGCAAAATGTTGCTCTTATCACAGCCCACTGGAGAGACTCTTGATCTTTCACTAGTTCCACAGCCTAATACTGTTTCATGCTCAGGAGTCTTTAATGCATCTGTATACTCTGTGTGTATGAACCATATCAGTTGTGCATTATACATGCAGTAATAGTTCTTTGTGTGCTCCGTACGTTAATCATCATCTGTATGGGGAGCCATGGTAGCATAGTGGCTAGATGCTCAAATGCCATACTGGTGGTCTTGAGTTCTTCTTCTTCTGCATTCATCTGGAGAGTTTTTTTTCGGACGTGATTGCGTTTGGCCTGTTTTAAGCAGAGCGACGTTCTTGTGCCGTTAGGCCGACACATTCGACTTCTGTGGGGTCTTGAGTTTGATCCCCATCAGGGCAGTTTCAAGTATGTGAAATTGACCTGGGCTCCCGTGTTGACCCCCACTGCCAGGAATTGTCTTGGGAGGTAAAGGCAGCCGGTGTGATAGCGACCAGGTCAGCCACTGAGTGCTGTTGGTGTATACAAATATGTGTCTAGCTCCACACACTTTATGTCAGCCACTGAGTGCTGTTGGTGTATACAAATATGTGTCTAGCTCCACACACTTTATGTCAGCCACTGAGTGCCGTTGGTGTATACAAATATGTGTCTAGCTCCACACACTTTATGTCAGCCACTGAGTGCCGTTGGTGTATACAAATATGTGTCTAGCTCACACACTTTATGTCAGCCACTGAGTGCCGTTGGTGTATACAAATATGTGTCTAGCTCCACACACTTTATGTCAGCCACTGAGTGCTGTTGGTGTATACAAATATGTGTCTAGCTCCACACACTTTATGTCAGCCACTGAGTGCTGTTGGTGTATACAAATATGTGTCTAGCTCCACACACTTTATGTCAGCCACTGAGTGCTGTGGTGTATACAAATATGTGTCTAGCTCCACACACTTTATGTCAGCCACTGAGTGCTGTTGGTGTATACAAATATGTGTCTAGCTCCACACACTTTATGTCAGCCACTGAGTGCTGTTGGTGTATACAAATACTGTGTCTAGCTCCACACACTTTATGTCAGCCACTGAGTGCTGTTGGTGTATACAAATATGTGTCTAGCTCCACACACTTTATGTCAGCCACTGAGTGCTGTTGGTGTATACAAATATGTGTCTAGCTCCACACACTTTATGTCAGCCACTGAGTGCCTGTTGGTGTATACAAATATGTGTCTAGCTCCACACACTTTATGTCAGCCACTGAGTGCTGTTGGTGTATACAAATATGTGTCTAGCTCCACACACTTTATGTCAGCCACTGAGTGCTGTTGGTGTATACAAATATGTGTCTAGCTCCACACACTTTATGTCAGCCACTGAGTGCTGTTGGTGTATACAAATATGTGTCTAGCTCCACACACTTTATGTCAGCCACTGAGTGCTGTTGGTGTATACAAATATGTGTCTAGCTCCACACACTTTATGTCAGCCACTGAGTGCCGTTGGTGTATACAAATATGTGTCTAGCTCCACACACTTTATGTCAAGCCACTGAGTGCCGTTGGTGTATACAAATATGTGTCTAGCTCCACACACTTTATGTCAGCCACTGAGTGCCGTTGGTGTATACAAATATGTGTCTAGCTCCACACACTTTATGTCAGCCACTGAGTGCCGTTGGTGTATACAAATATGTGTCTAGCTCCACACACTTTATGTCAGCCACTGAGTGCCGTTGGTGTATACAAATATGTGTCTAGCTCCACACACTTTATGTCAGCCACTGAGTGCCGTTGGTGTATACAAATATGTGTCTAGCTCCACACACTTTATGTCAGCCACTGAGTGCTGTTGGTGTATACAAATATGTGTCTAGCTCCACACACTTTATGTCAGCCACTGAGTGCCATTGGTGTATACAAATATGTGTCTAGCTCCACACACTTTATGTCAGCCACTGAGTGCCAGTTGGTGTATACAAATATGTGTCTAGCTCCACACACTTTATGTCAGCCACTGAGTGCCGTTGGTGTATACAAATATGTGTCTAGCTCCACACACTTTATGTCAGCCACTGAGTGCCGTTGGTGTATACAAATATGTGTCTAGCTCCACACACTTTATGTCAGCCACTGAGTGCCGTTGGTGTATACAAATATGTGTCTAGCTCCACACACTTTATGTCAGCCACTGAGTGCCGTTGGTGTATACAAATATGTGTCTAGCTCCACACACTTTATGTCAGCCACTGAGTGCCGTTGGTGTATACAAATATGTGTCTAGCTCCACACACTTTATGTCAGCCACTGAGTGCCGTTGGTGTATACAAATATGTGTCTAGCTCCACACACTTTATGTCAGCCACTGAGTGCTGTTGGTGTATACAAATATGTGTCTAGCTCCACACACTTTATGTCAGCCACTGAGTGCTGTTGGTGTATACAAATATGTGTCTAGCTCCACACACTTTATGTCAGCCACTGAGTGCCATTGGTGTATACAAATATGTGTCTAGCTCCACATGCCCAGTGGACATGTAACAGAGATCTTTACTGTATGTTCTCTGGATATTAATCATTGTCTGCATATTAAACCATGTCTGTTGTTTGTATATATTTGCGTGTCTGTTGTTAAACATTCCTGCTAGTTCATTTGAAATTGTGTTTCTTCAAAGGTCGACCCAAGAAAGATGAAACTTGAAAACTGCAGCTTCCAGAATGAAAGTGTCCACGCCAGCCCCAGATATAAGCAAACCTACCAGCAAAGATGCAGACAAAGAAAAAAGCAAAGACCCAAAGTCAGAAACTGCTGTCGTGCCCAGGAGAAGCAACCGCAAGAGGAAGACAATCACATTTTTCAGTGATGAGGAACCAGTTAAAAATAACCAGGTGAAAGAGAAGATTAATGGAACTGCAGGCGCAGCTAGGCTTCTGAGAAGGAACATCAAAATAACCCAAGATAAAATAAATAAGCTGTTAAAAGAAAAGTCTGAAAAATCTGGCAGAGTATCCCGAAAGAAAATAAGTAAACAGTCACATGACAATAAGGATAAGAACAACGGCCAGTCAGAGATTGAAATTGAGGTTTCAGCTTCAACTATGGAAGTTAACAGTAAAATAGACACACAGAAGGATAAACCTGAAGCAGTTAAAGCAAGTAGTATGAATGGGAGGACATCAAGTACTGACTGTGTGAATAGATCTCCACTAGCTGTTAAAGCCAAATCTGATAGCATGCCAGGTAAATTTAGTATTTGCACCAACGTGAATGTCAATGGATCTGCCAAAGACAATGCAGAAAGTGAAGATGGGTTTGCTTCTAGTGAGGACGAAGAAGAAAGTGATGGTTACAGCCCATCAGAAGATGACAATTACACAGAGATGGATGAAGAGAAGATTAATGAGGCCAGCAAACACATTTTCTCATGCACATACTGTGAATTTGCTGCAATCGACCTCATGGAGCTAAGAAGTCACTATAACGAAAATCACCCAAATGACATTTTGACCTGCCAGCCCTGCAATCAGTACTTCCTGTCACTGAAGGTGAGTTTTTATAAATAAATGAATAATTTTGCATTAATCATTACCATATTAGGATATTTATAAGTCCTGTATGATATAACAAAGCTGGCTCTGTGGCATAAATGCAATTCATAATCTCGCAAACTGTGTTTGAAATAAATCTGTTAGAAGCAGACCGCCTTGTGCTGGTTGTCATATAATGGTATGAGTGCCAATTGTTCAAAAAGTGATGGCAAACTACTGAACATAGACTTGCCAAGAAATCACAATTAGCCAAATAATACTGGGATTTACTGTGGCATCCTGTAAAGATTATGCAACTAACTTCCAATTCCAATGATATAGCCATGATGGCACTGAAGAAAACTGAAGAACCCGTTTACACACCTTGAGGCATGTTTGGTATTATTTAAAAAAAGTCAGAGACCCTGTTTTATATGCTTTGATGTGAATTGGGTATTTGGTGCTAGTCCTATATTTGTATAGACCAGTTGTATGGATGGGTGATGTGGTCAGTATTAGGTCAACCACCATTGCTTGCCATGGACATGTCCTGGTACCTATTTAAGGCTGGGTCATCTTGTGAGCCCAGGTCTCTGACAGAAACCCCTGCCTAGAGGGGGGGGGGGGGGGGGGGGGGTCTGACCATAAGACTTCGGGCTTAGCTAACAAGTGTGCTAGCCACTGTGAGTTCCAGAGGCAGGAATGTCTAGTTATACCATTCACAGGTTTTTTCAGTGTGTGTTAGTAACTGGCTTTCTCAGTGTGTGTGGTATAACCAAGTTTTCTCAGTTTGTGTTATTAACAGGCTTTCACATTGTGTGATATAACCAGGTTTTCTCAGTGTGTGTTATTAGCAGGTTTTCTCAGTGTGTGTGATTAACTGGTTTTCTCAGTGTGTGTTATTAACCCTTTCCCGACTATTACCCCCAAAATCCACGTTTTTACACACGTCTTGTCCCAAGCGCTTCTGAATAATAATTATGCGAATGAATGAATCTACGATTGTATCACGGCCTAGGAAACAGGAAGAGTCGTTTCCCTTGTTCTTCCTGTTTTGAAATCCATTCAACGGTTCAGAAATAATATAAATTTTTCGTGACTTCTCAATATTGTATAATCTATTCGCAAAATGGAATCCAGCCACGATTTTCTTGAAGATTGTGCAGGTATGTCTGCCGATTATGACAGTGTTATTGTGGATATAGATAGTGATTGTAAGATTACAGAGGCAGGCTGGAATTTTGACGAAGAGGACCCAGATTTCTGTAGTGTCAGTGAAACTGTAGACAAAGACATGTATGTTTGGAGTCCTGAGACAACCCCTGTAGTCGTTGAAGGTGTTTTTGAGAATTCTGGGCCAGCCAGTACATGATCTTCGAGAGTTCAGAACCGTTTGACTACTTCAGTCTCATTGTAAATGAGGACTTTTATCAGTCTGCTATGGAACAAACTAATTTGTATGCCACTCAATGACAAGAAAAGGCAGGTAAAAGTGGATGTTTACTGGTCACCTGTGAGCACTCAGGAAATAAAAATTTATATTCGTCTTGCTATACTCATGGGCTATGTTCAATTGCCTGAAACTGCCATGTATTGGAGCACAGATGAAGATCTCTATCATCCCGGAGTATCACAGTGCATGGGAAAAACTAGATATGCAAAAATCTCCCAATATTTTCATCTCAATGACACCAGTAAGCAGAAGCCCATAGGCCACAAAGATTACGATCCACTGTACAAGGTAAGACCGTTCCTTGATACGGTGAGGAAAAACATATCCTCATGTTTTTCTGCTGGCAGAGATATCAGCATTGATGAAGCCATGATTGCCTACAATGGTAGACTAAAGTTCAATGGCTCGGAACGCTGAAGAAGAAGAAGATGACATCACGTAAGGCACCCGGTGGCAGACAAGATGTTCAGATACCCACAACAGTGGCCGCCTACAACAGATCAATGGGTGGAGTGGACAGGTTTGACCAGCTGTCCTCATATTACCCTGTTGGTAGGAAATCTGTGAAGTGGTGGAGATATATGTTTGCCTTTCTCCTGCAAACCTCTATTGTCAACAGCTGGATAATTTGTTCAAACTCCCATCGCCCACACACAAGGGTTGGTGATGTTGGCCATCTCGCTTTTCGGCGTAGCCTGGTTTCTACTCTCTTGAAGGGTAACATTTCGAGGAAACGGAAAGCTTCTTCTTGCCCCACAACTGTAGGTCTGGGTACCAGCAATCTTTTGGACCACAGACTAATTCGTATGGATGGCAAAAGGAAAACTTGCTACTGGTGTGCCAAGATGAACACCAAGTCTGGTAAGAAGAGCAGAGCCAGTGAGGTTGTTTTTGGATGCAGTCTTCGTCAGATATGGCTGTGCAAGGGGGAATGCTTCACAAAATACCATGAATCACTTGTATCAAAGCACATGGATATATAGTGCAGGATATTTGCTGCTATCAGGGCACTTGGAGACATAGTGTGGGACACTTTCAACATCATTTTGTGAGTAAAAAAAATTTTCTTCACATTTTTTTCCCAGTTAAAATGTTTTTTTAAACCTTTCTTTTGTTTTATTGTTTTTAATGTTGCTTTATGTTAAACTGTGTCCATTTTTCTAGTTTATTAGTCATCTAGGACATTTATATGTCAAACCAATTCGTGTATAATGACTTTACAAAATATAAAGTCATTAATTTTGCGGAGTTATTTCCCTTTTGTTAGTTATTAAAGGGCTAACAAGTTTTCTCAGTGTGTTTTTTAACTGGTTTTCTCATTGTATGTTATTAACAGGTTTTCTCAGTGTGTGTTATTAACAGGTTTTCTCAGTGTAATTAACAGGTTTTCTCAGTGTATAATATTATCAGGTTTTCTCAGTGTAATTAACAGGTTTTCTCAGTGTATAATATTAACAGGTTGTCTCAGTATGTGTTATTAGCAGGCTTTCTCAGTGTGTCCAATCCAGCGCCAGCATCTTTTCTTCACTTCTTGATTGGCTGGAATTTAGTTAATTCTCTTTATAAGCTCTGCATTAATGATTCTGTCACACTATTGTAGTCCTTCTGTTCCATGCAGGTGTCAATTAGTGACCGTAGTTTGGTAGTCATCGGTTTTGTCGTTCTCTAAGTTTCTGATCCCTTAACTTCTAGTAACAGCGGGACTTTTACTGGCCTGTGTACTCTTGTGTTTCTTCTTCCTCCTCATCATTCATTCTGCAAAGGTTTGCATTGAGGTCAGTTGAATTTATTTTAGAGATTGTCAGAAGGTTTGCATGTTGATTAACAGGTGGATTGATTTCATTCCATCGGGTTTCCTCCCATATGGCTCAGTTCTCTTTCCAGAAAGCATCTGAAAGTAAAAAATTCCATGTATTTTGTAATTCAACAGATGATGATAACAAATATATTTTTTTTTCAGTATACCCACATACAATATGTAGTAATTCAAGAGATCCATATAACACAAATATGCATTCAACAAATTCGCATAACAGATATTTCCATTATCAGATCCATGTAAGATTTTGTTCAAATAATAAATCCATGTAAGATGTTTTCATGTAACAAATTCATTTACCATGTTTTCATGTAATAAATACATGTAAGATGTTCATGTAACAGATCCATGTATCATGTTTTCATGTAACAGGTTCAAGTAAAATGTTTTCATGTAACAGATCCATGTAAGATATTTTCATGTAACAGATTCAAATAAAATGTTTTCATGTATAACAGATCCATGTAAGATATTTTCATGTAACAGATTCATGTAAGATGTTTTCATGTAACAGATTTGTGTAGTTTTCATGTAACAGATCCATGTAAGATGTTTTCATGTAACAGATTCAAGTAAAATGTTTTCATGTATAACAGATCCATGTAAGATGTTTTCATGTAACAGATCCATGTAAGATGTTTTCATTTAACAGATTCAAGTAAGATGTTTTCATGTAACAGATTCGAGTAAGATGTTTTCATATAACAGATTCATGTAAAATGTTTTCATGTAACAGATCCATGTAAAATGTTTTCATGTAACAGATCCATGTAAGATGTTTTCATGTAACAGGTCCATGTAAGATGTTTTCTTGTAACAGGTCCATGTAAGATGTTTTCATGTAACAGATTTGAATAACATGTTTTTATGTAACAGATCCATGTAAGATGTTTTCATGTAACAGATCCATGTACGATGTTTTCATGTAACAGATTCGAGTAAAATGTTTTCATGTAACATATCCATGTAAAATGTTGTCATGTAACATATTAATGTAAAATGTTTTCATGTAACAGATCCATGTAAGATGTTTTCATGTAACAGATTTGTGTAAAATGTTCTCATGTAACAGATGCATGTAAGATATTTTCAGATAACGAATTCATGTAAAACATTTTCATGCAAGAAATTCATGTAAGAGTTAATGTCATAGAACAGCTGCTGTAACAAATGTTTACACTCAATAAACCTGTTTCAATAATACACCTGTTTCAATAATAAACTGTGTACCCTTCAGGCCTACAAGATCCACTGTTTCAATAATAAACTGTGTACCCTTCAGGCCTACAAGATCCACTGTTTCAATAATAAACTGTGTACCCTTCAGGCCTACAAGATCCACTGTTTCAATAATAAACTGTATACCCTTCAGGCCTACAAGATCCACTGTTTCAATAATAAACTGTGTACCCTTCAGGCCTACAAGATCCACTGTTTCAATAATAAACTGTGTACCCTTCAGGCCTACAAGATCCACTGTTCCGGCCGCGGCCACCAACTGAAGCTGAGGGAGCAGTCAGGGGAGACAAAAATGCACAAATGCAAGATCTGTGACAAGCGTTTCCTGCAGGAATCCTGCTGCATGCTTCACATGGAGACCGTCCATCGGCACCCAAGTTGTGAGACAGACCTGCTGCGCATTCACAAGGGCCAGGACTTGGTCACTCAGCTGTATGGAGATCATGTCAAGCAAGTATGTCTTTGTTGCCTCCTCACTGAAGCTCCATGCTTTTATGTTTGTGTTCTGGCTGTTTAACTGTATTGTCTGCCATCATATAATATAGTTCCTGATCCTGTGATAGCATCAGGCGCTGTCTGACTTTGTTAATGTGACATCTAGATCAGCCTTTGTTCCTTTAGCTCTGTTCCTTTTCTCAATATCTTGCAAAATCTTTATTATAAATATTTTGTTTTGAAGCCTTGCTAATAAAATATACACAAAACTAGCAAAACAATAAATAAGACAACACCACAGAACCCCAACAGATCAGCTATTTTATTGTTTATTGTTTTGCATTCACTCACTTTGAACTCAAGTGGTGTCCACACACATGCGACTACTTCTAGTGCACTAGACTGATTCTTGTGTGTGGGTTAGCTTCCCTGTTACCAGTATCCCTTGCCATCAGGCGAACCCACTCTTGACTTCAGGGGTACTTGTAATTTACGTCCCCAAGCCAAGGACGAGAGTTCAACATTTTAGTCCAGCTGACCAGTGTAGGGGTTGAACCTGTTACATCGGTATCAGCAAACTGGATGTTTAAGAACAAGCGTTCTTATCCATTCAGCCATGCTGACCTCCAGCAGAGTAGTTGACATTTGTAATTCAGAAGAGGGGTAGGTTACACACACCGAGTCAAAGAGCAGTTATGTACGATGAATAACGTGTATACTGTTTGTCGACTAGGCAAAAGTGTCCAAAGGAGTAGACAGAAACATTCTTTGGGAAATTTTAGCATGCTGTAGATCGAATGACTACTGTTAGGCAGTGCTGTTAATCTATGAAGATAAAGAACAGTCGCAAAGCCATATCAGTTTACTATCAACACCCTGGGAAAAATACAACATGGAAATCTATATCATCATGTTCCTCTTGTACCTTGTGGTGTCAAGGTGAATCAGCTTCATATATTGTTGGTTTCCATTTGTATCAATCCGATTATGCTTCCTTCTTTTCCTTCGAGCAGTAGGAAAAATCCCCTGTTGGCTTGCTAGACCAGTCACAGGTTAAGGACAGGAAAATCTTACCAAGGGGAGCCCCCCTCCCCCCACCCCAATGACCATTGGCTGGCAGGTGAGCCTTAAGCCACTATACTACTGCGACTTTCTTCCTCCCCCACTATTTAAGTACCAATATCAGAGATTGTAATGCATGTTTTAAGATGATTTTATTACATTCCTTAGGTTGAAAGTCTCAGCAACGACACATCAGTGTCCTGTCCAGAATGTGGCAAGTTTGTGAGAAAGGACACACTGGTAGAGCATCTGCGTTTACACACTGGCGAACGTCCTTATGCCTGTCGCTTCTGCAGTAAAGGCTTTGCTGGCAGGCTGACTTTACGCCGACACATCTCCAGTCACCTCAACATGCCTCTGTTCATGTGTGACCTCTGTGGCAAGGAGTTCAAGCGCAACAGCCATCTAATCAAGCACATTCGGCAGCACGATTTTGAGAGGAAGGGGGAGAAACACACATGTCATGTGAGTTACCCATTGGAGCTGTAGTGTTGAGTTAAGCTAGGGGAATCATTTGTGTCTGTTGAGTTGTCGTTGAAGACTGTTTGGTAGATTGACTAGAATAGAAGTTTGACTTGTAGGATTGAGTTGTATTAGTAGAGTTGTAGTTTGACTACCTGGACCGAGTTGTGGCAGTAGTATTACAGTTTTATTAATTTATTTGGGATATTCTTCTTCTGCGTTCATCCAGAGATTTTTTTTTTTCCGGATGTGATTGCGTTGTGCCTGTTTACAGCAAAGCTGCGTTCTTGCGCTGTTAGGCCGACACATCCGACTTCTGCGGGCATTTGTTGACAGGTTTAACCATCCCGGGGATTTGGGATATTGATTCTCCCTGGCCGAGGGGTTAGCAGCTTTCTCCGTAACCCCGAATACTCTCCTGGTTGACGTAAGTGCATGAGAATTGGAAGCGGTTCGAGTCGTGCCAGTGACTTATGAGAGTATGGAGCCGGTCGCTCAGAAAGTCGTGGCGTGCTGATGAGCGTAATCTAGCCTAAGAATCAACATACAGCTAAAAGATACTGATGTTGACCGCAATATCCTGAAACAGGATGGAAACGGGGTGGGGGGGGGGGGGGGGGGGGGGGGGGAATTGATCTGTGCAGGTAGATTTGTAGTTTTATTAATTTAGTAGAGGTGTGTTTTAATAATATTTGGACGATTGGACTGTATCAGTACAAGCATAGTCTGAATGAATATTGTGTAGGATACTGAGTGCAGACAAGAGTAGCAACTTGATTTATGGCTTTAACTAATGGAAGAGAGAAGGCAGTGTGGCATTTGGTCCAAGCATTATATTTTAATGAGAATATAATGCGTAATGGAATACTTCTTAAATATATAAATGCAACTGGGAAACTCAGGTTTATATATTTTTAAGAAAAAAAATAACACAACACTCTTCCACTCCTTGTGGCGTATTGGGTACATGGTGCTAGGTCCATGTTTGTATGGACCTGAAGACACTCGGGTGAGATGTGATCAGTGTCACAGTGGCCATCTGTACTTCCCAAATCTTGTATAGACCTGAAGGTACTCGGATGAGATCAGTGTCACAGTGGCCATCTGTACTTCCCAAATCTTGTATAGACCTGAAGGTACTCGGATGAGATGTGATCAGTGTCACAGTGGCCATCTGTACTTCCCAAATCTTGTATAGACCTGAAGGTACTCGGATGAGATGTGATCAGTGTCACAGTTGCCATCTGTACTTCCCAAATCTTGTATAGACCTGAAGGTACTCGGATGAGATGTGATCAGTGTCACAGTGGCCATCTGTACTTCCCAAATCTTGTATAGACCTGAAGGTACTCGGGTGAGATGTGATCAGTGTCACAGTTGCCATCTGTACTTCCCAAATCTTGTATAGACCTGAAGGTACTCGGGTGAGATGTGATCAGTGTCACAGTTGCCATCTGTACTTCCCAAATCTTGTATAGACCTGAAGGTACTCGGATGAGATGTGATCAGTGTCACAGTGGCCATCTGTACTTCCCAAATCTTGTATAGACCTGAAGGTACTCGGATGAGATGTGATCAGTGTCACAGTGGCCATCTGTACTTCCCAAATCTTGTATAGACCTGAAGGTACTCGGATGAGATGTGATCAGTGTCACAGTTGCCATCTGTACTTCCCAAATCTTGTATAGACCTGAAGGTACTCGGGTGAGATGTGATCAGTGTCACAGTGGCCATCTGTACTTCCCAAATCTTGTATAGACCTGAAGGTACTCGGATGAGATGTGATCAGTGTCACAGTTGCCATCTGTACTTCCCAAATCTTGTATAGACCTGAAGGTACTCGGATGAGATCAGTGTCACAGTTGCCATCTGTACTTCCCAAATCTTGTATAGACCTGAAGGTACTCGGATGAGATGTGATCAGTGTCACAGTGGCCATCTGTACTTCCCAAATCTTGTATAGACCTGAAGGTACTCGGGTGAGATGTGATCAGTGTCACAGTGGCCATCTGTACTTCCCAAATCTTGTATAGACCTGAAGGTACTCGGGTGAGATGTGATCAGTGTCACAGTGGCCATCTGTACTTCCCAAATCTTGTATAGACCTGAAGGTACTCGGATGAGATGTGATCAGTGTCACAGTGGCCATCTGTACTTCCCAAATCTTGTATAGACCTGAAGGTACTCGGATGAGATGTGATCAGTGTCACAGTGGCCATCTGTACTTCCCAAATCTTGTATAGACCTGAAGGTACTCGGATGAGATGTGATCAGTGTCACAGTGGCCATCTGTACTTCCCAAATCTTGTATAGACCTGAAGGTACTCGGGTGAGATGTGATCAGTGTCACAGTGGCCATCTGTACTTCCCAAATCTTGTATAGACCTGAAGGTACTCGGATGAGATGTGATCAGTGTCACAGTTGCCATCTGTACTTCCCAAATCTTGTATAGACCTGAAGGTACTCGGATGAGATGTGATCAGTGTCACAGTGGCCATCTGTACTTCCCAAATCTTGTATAGACCTGAAGGTACTCGGATGAGATCAGTGTCACAGTTGCCATCTGTACTTCCCAAATCTTGTATAGACCTGAAGGTACTCGGGTGAGATGTGATCAGTGTCACAGTGGCCATCTGTACTTCCCAAATCTTGTATAGACCTGAAGGTACTCGGGTGAGATGTGATCAGTGTCACAGTGGCCATCTGTACTTCCCAAATCTTGTATAGACCTGAAGGTACTCGGATGAGATCAGTGTCACAGTTGCCATCTGTACTTCCCAAATCTTGTATAGACCTGAAGGTACTCGGGTGAGATGTGATCAGTGTCACAGTGGCCATCTGTACTTCCCAAATCTTGTATAGACCTGAAGGTACTCGGGTGAGATGTGATCAGTGTCACAGTGGCCATCTGTACTTCCCAAATCTTGTATAGACCTGAAGGTACTCGGATGAGATGTGATCAGTGTCACAGTTGCCATCTGTACTTCCCAAATCTTGTATAGACCTGAAGGTACTCGGGTGAGATGTGATCAGTGTCACAGTGGCCATCTGTACTTCCCAAATCTTGTATAGACCTGAAGGTACTCGGATGAGATCAGTGTCACAGTTGCCATCTGTACTTCCCAAATCTTGTATAGACCTGAAGGTACTCGGATGAGATCAGTGTCACAGTGGCCATCTGTACTTCCCAAATCTTGTATAGACCTGAAGGTACTCGGATGAGATGTGATCAGTGTCACAGTTGCCATCTGTACTTCCCAAATCTTGTATAGACCTGAAGGTACTCGGGTGATATGTGATCAGTGTCACAGTGGCCATCTGTACTTTCCAAATCTTGTATAGACCTGAAGGTACTCGGGTGAGATGTGATCAGTGTCACAGTTGCCATCTGTACTTCCCAAATCTTGTATAGACCTGAAGGTACTCGGATGAAATCAGTGTCACAGTGGCCATCTGTACTTCCCAAATCTTGTATAGACCTGAAGGTACTCGGATGAGATGTGATCAGTGTCACAGTGGCCATCTGTACTTTCCAAATCTTGTATAGACCTGAAGGTACTCGGGTGAGATGTGATCAGTGTCACAGTTGCCATCTGTACTTCCCAAATCTTGTATAGACCTGAAGGTACTCGGGTGAGATGTGATCAGTGTCACAGTTGCCATCTGTACTTCCCAAATCTTGTATAGACCTGAAGGTACTCGGGTGAGATGTGATCAGTGTCACAGTTGCCATCTGTACTTCCCAAATCTTGTATAGACCTGAAGGTACTCGGGTGAGATGTGATCAGTGTCACAGTTGCCATCTGTACTTCCCAAATCTTGTATAGACCTGAAGGTACTCGGATGAGATGTGATCAGTGTCACAGTGGCCATCTGTACTTCCCAAATCTTGTATAGACCTGAAGGTACTCGGATGAGATCAGTGTCACAGTGGCCATCTGTACTTCCCAAATCTTGTATAGACCTGAAGGTACTCGGATGAGATCAGTGTCACAGTTGCCATCTGTACTTCCCAAATCTTGTATAGACCTGAAGGTACTCGGATGAGATGTGATCAGTGTCACAGTTGCCATCTGTACTTCCCAAATCTTGTATAGACCTGAAGGTACTCGGGTGAGATGTGATCAGTGTCACAGTGGCCATCTGTACTTCCCAAATCTTGTATAGACCTGAAGGTACTCGGATGAGATCAGTGTCACAGTTGCCATCTGTACTTCCCAAATCTTGTATAGACCTGAAGGTACTCGGGTGAGATGTGATCAGTGTCACAGTTGCCATCTGTACTTCCCAAATCTTGTATAGACCTGAAGGTACTCGGGTGAGATGTGATCAGTGTCACAGTGGCCATCTGTACTTCCCAAATCTTGTATAGACCTGAAGGTACTCGGATGAGATCAGTGTCACAGTTGCCATCTGTACTTCCCAAATCTTGTATAGACCTGAAGGTACTCGGATGAGATCAGTGTCACAGTTGCCATCTGTACTTCCCAAATCTTGTATAGACCTGAAGGTACTCGGATGAGATCAGTGTCACAGTTGCCATCTGTACTTCCCAAATCTTGTATAGACCTGAAGGTACTCGGGTGAGATGTGATCAGTGTCACAGTGGCCATCTGTACTTCCCAAATCTTGTATAGACCTGAAGGTACTCGGATGAGATCAGTGTCACAGTGGCCATCTGTACTTCCCAAATCTTGTATAGACCTGAAGGTACTCGGATGAGATGTGATCAGTGTCACAGTTGCCATCTGTACTTGCCAGAGCATTTCTTGGTAGCCATTGTAAGCTGTGCCACCTGGGAGCTCGGGTCAGTTATTCCAGCCTCCCTGAGGGTTTGAACACATGACTGCCAAGCCAAAGCAAGCATTCTAGCCACTGTGCTACTGCAGCAGCCTATCTTCACATGGCATATGTTACAAGTTTTGTTTTTTGGGGGTGTGCATTTGCTTGCTTTTAACTCGAGTGTAGTCCACATACCTGCTTCTACTTCTAGTGCACTGGACTGATTTTTGCATGTGAATTAGCTTTCCCAATTACCCATGTCTCACACCATCAGGCGAACCCACTGTAACTTCTGAGGTACTTGTAATTTACGCCCCCAAGTCGAGGACAAGAAGTCAACATTTTAGTCCAACTGACCAGTGTAGGGGATGAACCCGCTACCTCGGCATCAGCACACCAGAAGTTTAAGAGCAAGTCCTTTTATCTTTCTGGCCATGCTGACATTAAAAGTTATATCTCTATGGTAAAACTTGTTATGACTGCCCACGCTTATTGGCATGGCACATGATGATGATGATGATAAGTTGTTAATGGCTACTTGGTGTATAATGTTGATGTTGAGTTGTTCCTGTTTATAAATATAGGCTAAATATAGAGACCACAAGTAGCCTGACTATGGAAGTCATGGCAGTAAGTGAAGCAATAACATGGCTCGAGACACAGATATTCACTAGGGCATGTTTCTTTAGCGACTCAATGAGCATGCTCAAGAGGATAGAGATGGGGTGTATTCAAAGAGAGTGGTTGCTGTCTCTGGAGCGGTCTCAGTTGGCAAAGGTTAGTTTCATCTTCGTGCCAGGGCATGCAGGAGTACAAGGAAATGAGCAGGCTGACAAGCTACTGTGGAGGGCGGACGCGCCATGGACTAGGCTGACATTCTGAATGCTCTACAAGAAGTAAGACTTTTGCGAGAACCAAGTGATGACTGTAAATCTAAAACCATGGTCAGACTGCGAGAACAGCAAGTTAAAAGAGGTGTGGCCAAACAAGAGTACTACACAGGAAGCCAAAGAAGATTGATAAACCAACACAGAACTGGTGTCTTTAGCCGCTACACGCTGTGAGATTTGCTGAGGAGGGGATCCGAGCTTTTATGGACTGAATGGTTTGATGTGCAATGAGGACGATCTGTTGACTAACTAACTAACTAAATATAGGCTTGAAGAAGGCAGTTGGCAATGTAGAAAATTGTTCACCTCCTTTGACAAAGTAATCTCCTAGCTTATTTTAAGTTGTGTAGCATTTCACACCCCTGCAGAATTGTATGGATGCCCATCATCTTGTACCCATTTTTATCTGTTCCTATCTTTCTGCAGGTATGCAAGGCTTGGTTCTACACACCAGAGGAGCTAGTCCGTCACATGAGGCGTCACGGAGATCGCAACTACAAGTGTACGTGGCCTGGATGTCACTGGACATTTGTTCTCAGTGGGGAATTAAAGTCTCACATGTTTACACACACAGGTGAGAAGAAGTATCTGTGTGACATGTGTGGCTTTGGGGCCCCCACGAAAACTCGGCTGAGGAGACATGTAAAAACTCACAACAAGGCCCGCAACTTCACGTGTGACTACTGCCCATACAAAGCTACATGCAAGACACACTTGAAACGCCACATGCGCATTCACATCAACGCTAAACCGTTTGCTTGTCCGTACTGTAACTACACATGCAACACGCATGAGAACATCCGGAAGCACATTCTCAAGACCCAGAAACACAAAGGAATGAAACTGTACCCATGTAGGTTGTGTGGGGCTTTCGGCTGTGACTCCAGCAAAGAGTTCCGAGCGCATCTAATGACTGCACATGCCAGCTACTTGCGTGAAAATGCCATAGATTCGCTGGCAGTCTTCTCAGGTTTGTACAGACGTGAAGAGGATTTCCAGAAACCACAAGAAGGTTCTGAGATTCTGCAAGTGACCAAAGGAAGATTTTTCAGGTCTTATCAAAATCCAAATGCTCCAATTGAGCCTCCAAAACCCAAGAAAATAAAAAGGGTTAACAAAATGGAAGAAGTGAAGGTTAATATAGTTCCTCCTTCAGAACTTCAATCAGAGGAGGAGGTGACTGATCGCCATCATCATGTGGCCAAGCATGAACAGTTCCACCACCAGGTGGTGCAACTGCAGGAAGCCAAGCATGTATCAGTACAACCATTGTATCTCCATCAGGGCATACCCCAGAGGCAGCAGCAGCAGGAGCAGGAGGAAGCCAAGCATGTATCAGTACAACCTTTGTACCTCCATCGGGGCATTCCCCAGGGACAACAGCAGGAGGAGGAAGAATCTCTGGTAGCAGTTGAGAATGAGACCCCACATTATATCGAGGTTCCCAATATGGTCATCCACTCCTATGACCCTCAACAGGTCCAGCAGCTGGCCGGCACCACCGTCTCCTTTACTTCATCTGTCCTACAACACCATCATCACCAGCAACAGCAGCAGCCTCAACCACTGCCTGTAACTGTTACCGTGTCCGACGACAAGATTTACTGGACACTGGTACCGGAGCAGAGGGCTGAAACTGTGGCTGTCCCCGTGGCTGCAGCCGAGCCCTGGTACTCCGGGATGCCTCAAGTCCATGCTCCGACCTCTCAAGACTTACAGCAGTACAGGCCAATAGAAGTTGCAGCCAGCAGTCACGCTGGTCAGTTTCTGACCAGTTCTTACTTCTCCAACATTCCAGTGGGTGACATTCAGAATATTCCCAATGCGGTTGCTGCACCTATGTACGCAAGTGTTGTGGAAAATGTTGTCTTATTTAGTGACCCCACTAGGCAGGATGTCACTAGCAGTTTGTAGCATAAATTCTGTTAACTCTTACAGGTGACATGTATATTATAGGACCTGTGGCAGTATAGTGATTCAAACCACTAGACCCCTGTCTCAAATGTCCAGGTTTTATTTTTTGGTTTTATCACCATCTGCTATGCCAATAGGCATGAGCGGCCATGGTTCGCTATCTCACACAATCACCGGAGTCGTGGTTCGCTATCTCACACAATCACCTGAGTCTTGGGACAGATCTGTGCACTTATCCTGATTGTGTTATATAGCCAACCCATCTAGGTTCTCAATGTCCTCCTTTTGCTCTTTCCCCATCAAGTTTGCCAGTTGTCAGCTGTTTTCCAGTTGAATTATCTCCGAACAGTCATAACATCTGATGGGAGGTGCCTTGAAGAGATTAGAACACGAATCGCCATGGCAAAGGTAGCCTTTTGCAAGATGGAAAACATACTGACCAATAAAAAGATATCAATTGATATGAGAAAAAGAGTATTGAGGTGCTACATACACCCGTACTTTTGTATGGATGTGAAGCGTGGACATCTGATGGCTGTGGAAATGTGGCTTCTGAGGAAAATGTAAAGAATACTATGGACAGACAGAAAAACCAATGACCAAGTCCTACAAGAAACAAGTGAAAATCGTAAACTGATTATAAAAATTAGATGTAGACGGTCAAAATTGTTTGGTCACATTATGAGAAGAAATAAATTGGAGAACCTGGTGACAACTGGCAAGACCGAGGGGAAGAGAATAAGGGGAAGGCAGAGAATTAAATGCCTGGATGGCTTGGCCATGTGGTATGGTCGAGACAAAAACATTGAACTGACCAACGACTCTGGTGATCAAGTGAGATGGCCAAACATGACTGCCCACGCTTATCGGCATGGCACATGATGAATTAATTTCTCATCATAACGTGCCCAACAAATCTTCACTGTTTACATTTCATTTCTCCAGTCAACTTATAGTTTTCATGTGTTTCTTGTAGGACTGTCTCATTGGTTGTTCTGTTTGTCCATAGTATTCTTTTCATTTTTCCCAGAAACCACATTTGTTGCTAGCCCAGGATTACAATGGATATCAAAAATGTCACTGGGGAAGCCAAGGCAACAACAGCATGACAGTGACCAGATTACCTTTTGTATGTTGCTGACCTACCTAGTATAGTGGGCTATTGGGCTATCACAATACCCCGTATTGTTTCAACAACATGTAATAGGGATGGATGATTGCATTTGTATGTTATGTGCCAACATTGTTTTTTTTCTTTTTTTTTTCATACCATCATCATGTGCCTGCAAAATGACATAGGCGTTCATGTATCACCACAGTTCTCTGCCCCTTGTGTCCTGGGTTGATGCTATTGATGCTATTCCTCCAGGCCATCGTTTGTGACCATGCAGCATCATTTCTCCTGGTCTGCCTTTGCCACCACTGATCTTTCCAGTCTCCATTGTCTCACTAATGATTATATAACAAATGAACATTACTTGTTTCTTTCTTATGGGTGTATATAATGCTCTACTTTGATCAGCCTCTTCCAGGCACTCATTGTTAGTTACTCTGGGAGTCCAAGGTATTGGCAATCAAAGTCTCAGAAGCCACATATAGGATTTTATATTCTCGTACCTCCTTGATCCTTTGGTAGTGTTTCAGATGCCTAACATTCTCGGTCAAAGGCCAAAATTTAAGTCCGATATGTATGTTAAACATCCCTTGACAGATGTAATTTAAGGAGTAGACTACCATCCAAGGTAAATTTCACAGTCAGAAAAACTACCCACAGCAGAATATTGATTTTTTTTTTTGGGCATATCCTCTACAGGACATTGCTGTCAACAGCAGCACCTTTCAGCTGTCTGTTGATTTCTTGGCATGATTACGCTCAGTAGTTTGCCATTGCTTTCTGAGCGGCCGGCTCAGTATCCCGCAAGTCACCAGCGGGGGTTGAACCGCTTCCAGTTCTCTCCCGCTAGGAGACTGCATGATAAACGGGATTACGGAGAAAGTGTTGTAACCACTCAGCCAGTGAGACCGGCAGAATATTGATACCATGTATTATTCTGGTATAGAAAATTGATTTCTCACCTTACTTGTGGGTTTTGTGTACTTTGCTGATGGCCTTATTGTGTCATAAAGAGGAGACTGAAGCACTTACGGAGGTATCCATGTGCAGCAGTGACAGGATTTGATAATTCACCTGTCTTGGATATAGTGTGGCAGTTTCAAGATCCACATGCAGCAGTTTACCTGGGAAAAGCAAGCAAGGTTGGTGACCCAGTAGTTCATGGGTCCCAGTATAGTGTTGAAGGGAATAGACAAGATAGTATCTGGGCATGTCATAAGAAAGGCATAGCTTGAATATGTCACAGCGGGATTATGTCACAGCGGGAATATGTCACAGCGGGAATATGTCACAGCGGGAATATGTCACAGCGGGAAGGCTGGAGGTGAAGAGAGGCAGGGGGAGACCGAGAGAGCAGATGCTGGACAGTATGACGTCATGGCGTGGAGGAACATCATTTTCAGAAATAATTGGCATCACATGAGACAGAGGGCTGTGGACAGGCATGATCACTAATGCCATACAGCATGGAATTAAGAGGGAAAAGACCAGATAGACTCATTTCTGCTTGATTTAGAATAGGAAAGATTCTACCACAGATTGTAACAAAAAGATGGATGATACTGAGATAGGAACGTAAAGTGTTAGACCATCATATATTCTAGGTCACTGGCATATTGAGATGCAGTGGCTAGTTCCCTTCCACAGGATATGGCAATATAAACTATAACAAAATGTATTGGTTGAGAGCCTGCAAAGAATATTGAAATACAACCTCCATACTAAACTTCATGTTTTCTTCTTCTTCAATTGTTTGCTGTGCCTCTATTCCAGCATGGGTCACAAACAGAACAGTTCACTTGAGGACTATACTTTATATTGTTTTTGTGAGGTACAATATATAGATGTGGTTTCGGTTGCTTGCCTATAGAGCTTCATCCTACCCTGTTTGTTACTTGATACTAAACTGAGAGCTATTGATGTTGCCTGCTCTAAGAATATCCATGACTCTGGTGATCATGTGAGATGGCGACACATGACCACTTATCTGCATGACACACAATGATGATTTTCTAAGTATGATTCCCAGTGTTTTCAGAATATGCTGGATCTCATATTATCTTGTTGTTCATCTTGAAACTTTGCTTTCTCTGTGGGTAAGAGAACTTGAACCCACATACCTGCCATTGTCAAAGCTCTCGCCCTCTTGTCTAGTGCAAACAGTCATGTTTTCATTGTCCTAGTTCCATGACATGCTGTTCAACAAGCTGACTGAATTCCGTAATACTGTCATAGGTCATTACAGTGAACAAATAAAGGACCCCATTTTACACAAAGAGCTGTGTTGGGTATAAGGTGCTAGCCCCACTTGTTGTAGACTAATGGAGACTTGATGGGTGATGTGGTCAACATTATGCCATCCCCCTTCACTTCCCAGAACCCAAGTTTAGGTCGGGTCATCCCCAAGAGCTCCGGTCAATGAAACATATCCCTGGCTCAAAGGAGAACCAAATACATGACCACCGGTTGACAGACATTGAATAAATGAATCCCCAGTCAGCGCTTACATTTTACCATCATATTTATCACCTTTTGCTGAATCTTTGGTGTATGTGTGAATATATTGTAAAACCACTGGTATCTGCCATAGGATTCTATTTATCTGTTGGCTTTGTTTGTTTTGTCAGTGGCCACAAGATGGCAGAGGGTGGATATGGTTTGTCTTCTGACACTGTTACCACACACGTTTGCACCCTCAACATGGTATTTGTATATTGATACAGTGTAAAATGGAACCAGAGGAAGAGGCCGTCCATGTAAACGATGGGTAGAGGGAATAATGGGGAATCTGAATATATAAAACGGTTACTCTCCCCCTGTTGATGCTTTACATTGACACCGCATGGTAGAAGAGGAACAAGATGAAACGAGATAAGATGAATGGAAGCTAGATCTGATTAGACATTTTTTCTTATGATTGATTATTACCATGTGAATGTTTTATTAGTAACTTATTAATGAATGAGTGAGTCACATTACATAAATTTGGCCCCTATTACATCATGATAGCCCCTTCAGTCATGCATCCTGGGTAAATGTGCTCTGTGAGCAGAAAGTGCCAGCCATGTAGTGGGGGTACTCCTTGTGAACGAATTGTGTTCATTGTGTTCCTGTGCTTGTTCGTGTGGTCTCCGTTCACCAGTCTCAGGATGATTCCTCACAACTCCACATGTTGTGGTCAGTAGTCTGTTTCTTCCAGGTGGTTGTGTCAGTGCCTGACATGTTCACGTCGTACTTGTAGATGTCTGTGAATCAGCTGTGAACATCCCAACAGCCAGTTAATGCCAAGCTAATCCCACAGCCAGTTAATGCCAAGCTAATAGTGTGTCACTCTATTCATTTATTATTACTTGAATGTCATGTCAGATTCATCATCACCAAGTGTCCTGCCAACTGGCATATATCCACAGATGTCAGTCTGTGGTGTTCTAAATCATTTCATTACGGTGAGCTGTGTTGTGGTAAACGCTGCCAAGGCGGCCAGAGGAAACGCTTTAAACACACTGAAGATCTCACTAAAAGCTTTTGGAATGCATCATGACACTTGGGAGACTGCTGCCAAAGACTGAAATCCGTGGCGTACATCATTATGCAAGGGTGTAGTCACTTGTGAGGCAACCAGGACTGCAAGAGCTGTGAAGAAAAGGCTGGACAGAAAAACCATTGCATGAGATCCCCCTCCTGGAACGTCAAGCATTCTTTGCCCACATTGTCAAAGAACATTTTCAGCTAAAATAGGTCTTATCAGTCATCTTAGAACTCACGGCTCCATACTTTCAACCCCACTGGATTAAATGCATGGTCATCATCATTCTTGATGGACAAACAACAGATCATTTCCACTTATGGTATTCCTCCATGCCACTGTTTGAGTCAGCTCAGCATCATTTCTCTTTGTCTGCCCCTCCTCTTCTATAGTCCATCTTTCCAGTCATCTTGATGTTTCAAATGCCTTTTAATCATGACATGACCTAAATTGCTGTTGACCGCCATCTTATATTAGTATATAATGTTGTACTTTGATTAGCCTTTTCCAGGCAATAGTTGATCATTACTCTGGCCACGCAAGGTATTTGCAACATTTGTCTTATAAACCACATCTCTGTTAACTCCAGGCTCTTCCTAATTGGTCATATTAGTAATTTGAAGTGTCAAAGATATATATAAGGAATCTATGACAATTGATAAGAAATTTACTTGTTCCTGAAAAATACTGCTCATGAAACATGGAGGAAATTGGAGGAAAGGTACTAGTCATAGGTGCTGGAACTTCGGTTACTCCTCCCCCATGGCGCCTAACAGCATAAGTGGAAGACAACAAAGAATGGACAGGCTATGGTACGGCCACTCTTACATGAAGATGGAAGACAGTGGAAAACCTCGACTATGAACACATCCATTGTGGCATCCCAACAGTCCAGAAATGGGGTAATGGGGTAGAAGAAGAGGGAAAAGAAGTATCACAGAGTATTGTGTCACTAGACACATGCGTCACAGTTGATAATTTATTACAGGATTATATTTTCAATTTATACATTATTTTACTGGGCAGTCATGTCCAGTTAGTAATTGTTTGCTGGGTTAGTGTGGTCCCATAAATGTATTGTTACTGAGTAAGTGGGTGGTGTTAGTAATTTATTACTGTGTGAATGTGGAATGTGTGGTTGTAATATATTAGTGTGTGAATGTGGGATGCTTGCTTCTTATCTATTACTATATGAATGTGGGATGCTTGATTCTTATCTATTACTATGTGAATGTGGGATGCTTGATTCGTATCTATTTCTATGTGAATGTGAGATATTTGGTTCTGATCTATAATTGACCTAGCTGAATAGGGCAACGGAAGTCTTTTTATCAGTTATTGAGACCGAAAGATATGGTTGTGATTGTGTGTTGATAATTTATGATTGTTTTAAATTGCTACAAAAAAAGCACAATCATATGTATTTATTTTGTGTGTTGTAATGTTTACATGATTATGGCAGTGAAGTGAGTTACTTCATATTTGTCTTTTTACTCTAGTGTTTTCACACATGTGTGGGTGTGAGTGTGTCTGTGTGTGGGACTGCGAATTTGGGAGGTTTTTGTATATCTGTGTAGTATGCCTTTTTGTGCGTAAAGTAGTGTTGTGTGTAAATAGTACATTTTGTGTTCATATTGTGCGTCTTGTATGTATTTATATGTTAGGTTACCTTCTAAGTTTTGTATGTATGTATTTATATGTATCGATACATTTTATATGTATATAGACAGATTTTGTATAAGTGAATATTTTATTTGTCTGTGTATGCAGTATTTTTATGTGTATATGATACACTTGTATGTATATTTTAATATGAATAGTAAAACTGGTGTGTGTGTGTGTGAGCGTGTGTGTGTGCAGTATTTGGTGTTATTTGGCAGGTTGTGTGTATGTACATTTAAATATAATCTGTATGCCTCTTACACACACTCACACATCTTACATTGGTGTATGACTTAATTTGTATGTGTGTATGATACATATGATGTATATGGTAACATTTTTTCAGTGTAAAGATTTTTATTTGCATACACAAGTAGGTATGTTTGGTTTAGTTTAGTTGATGGATCAACGTCACGGCACATGGGTGCAGCCCATAAGTGCTCCGTTCTACTCCTAACTCAAGCCTGAGTCCGGAGAATCTCAGCTCAGTGCATTAACTCCGTAGCACCGGCGAGGATCCTGAAATACTTTGGGTAGAATTTTAACTCGAAATTTTGCCAGGGCAGGGCCGTTAGGCTATTCTTTTTCCATTTCCAACTGCCAAGGGATTGTTTTTATGTGCGCAACAATACACATGGGCGTCCGATCTCACTACCCAGAGACCAGGGGGGAATTTTGTTACTAGAAGTCCACGTGAAAACATCCCGGACCTCACCGGGACTTGAACCCGGGACCTCCAGCACTTGAGGCAGACACCATACCTGGAGACCACTCAGCTTCCTTAAGTTGGTATGTTTATATGGAGGTTTTATATGTACACTGTTTCTGTGTACATAGATGTATAAATACATCACCCAGGGAGTGCAGGATGGTCTATACAAATATAGTTCTAGCACCTGAGAGCTAATGTGCCTCAAGGTGTGGGAAACTGTCCGTGACTTGTGTGTACATGGATATATGGTGTGTGTACATGGATATATGGTGTGTCTGTACATGGATATATGGTGTGTCTGTACATGGATATATGGTGTGTCTGTACATGGATATATGGTGTGTCTGTACATGGATATATGGTGTGTGTGTATTTTGTACATTCTGATGCAAGTGTAGTATGTCTTGCCCATGTGTTGCTGGGGAATATAAGGGAAGCAAAGAATAGCACCACTGTAGCCTACCATGCCTGTTGTAGGAGGCAACCAAGGAGGGGTGGAGAGGGACTGGCTACCTAACCCCATAGTAAACTGTAGCCACAACATCCAACCAGGCAAGGTCAAGTCTACAAGGGGCTGCTTTTGAGTTGGTTGAGGGCCTATATGATCCATTGGAAGATGAAGTGCAGAAGAAGATGAAGTGCAGAAGAAGATGGAGTGCATTTTTTTATGAAGTGCAGAAGAAGATGGAGTGCATTTTTTTATGAAGTGCAGAAGAAGATGAAGTCCAGAAGAAGATGGAGTGCATTTTTTTTATGAAGTGCAGAAGAAAATGAAATGCAGAAGAATATGAAGTGCAGAAGAAAATGAAGTGCAGAAGAAGTTGAAGTGCAGAAGATGCTTGTAAATGTTGTATGTTCTGTGTTCACATGTTGAACTTGCGTTTGTGTGCCTGTTGTCTGTATGATTGATAGCTTTTTATGCACAAAGCCTCCTGTGTGTTTTATTAATATATCATGAATTCTGTGAAGCATAGGACACCTCAGTAGGCAAACAATCCAGTTGACACAGCAGGCAAATAATACAATGTACAGGTGTACAGAGCAGGAGACATTGTTTGTAAACCAACTTAACATGTCCTCACAGCCTGTACGACAGGCAGTCGTTGTATACAGCTGCTTTGGATTGATATGGAGACAGATTATTATTCTGTTTGAGGCTTGCTGTTACTGAGGGGGAGTCATGGTAGTATAGTGGTTGCCTACCACACAGTGGTCCTGGGTTCAACCCCCAGCAGTGCTGGGATTGTTTCCAGTCCAGGTGCCTGTGGTGTTGACGCCAGCCTCAGAAACATTGCTCAGAGAAGAAGTGTTGAGGGATGGAGTTGTTCACTAAATCCCCATGATCTAGCATGTTAGAGCAGTCTGTGTCATGTGGCTACCAAGACCATTGACTAGACTGGTCACACTACGGGCCATGTCTCCCAGTGAACTGAGTTGAATCTCTGTGATGATGTCTATTTTATTTTTAAAGTTGCATATCCCTTACAGGACATCGCTGTCAACACCAGCATCTTTCAGCTGTATGTTGATTTCTTGGCAAGATTACGCTCAGTAGTTTGCCATTGCTTTCTTAGCGACTGGCTCACATACCCCGTAAGTAACCAATGCGATGTGATCTGCTGCCGAATCTTGTGTAGCTGTGTTCCTCATGTAGATATACAGGATTACAGGAGAAATCCATTAACACCTTCACCAGGGAGACCAGCCAAATGGCAAATGGTGTTTTCATACAAGTGTATTGTATGTTATTGAAATATCTGTTGACTGGATTGAGTGGAATCAGGAGGAGAGAGTGAGGCCGATGCTGTGCAACTCACCTTAAATCCAGTTTATACACGCAAGTCATATTGTGGTCTCATCCCACCCAGTCAGCCTCACCTGTTCTCACTATAACAGATGTTTCCCACCTCACCCAGCTATCACCAGCAACCCCCAAACCTACTCTGAGACTGGCAGATGACGGCAAGTTCTTGTGTGGCAGTGGTGAACAATTCACAAAGATATTCGAGTCCACTTTAAGTGTGTGTGAATTGTTAGTCTACCTTGTGATAAAATTGTATTTATATATATTTATATAAGAGGAGCTGCTGGCTGAATGGCTAGAATGCCAGATTTTCCTTTGAGAAATCCAGGTTTGAATCCTCGGTAAGGTGTGGAGTTTTTTTTCTGTTGGGGGAAAAAAGAAAACTAACCTGTACACTTCGCAGCGACTGCACTAGATAGGCAACCTTAATTCCTCAGGCTCAAAGACCCCTCCCCTCTTGCCATACACCGCAATGTACTATATTGGCAGTAAATGACAATGACAGTCTTTGTTTTCCTACTCATTTGCTCTTAGGGATGTCTGGTCAATGGCCTGGGTTCCGAGGTCATTCCAGACTAAAATGATTACCAGAAAATGTCTTGGGAGGTCAAGGTAACCAGTGTGATACTGGTCACATCAGCTGTTGATTGGCGATCAGACTAAAACACTATACGCAGCACACTCATGGGGTGAATAGGGGCTCTTTACTGAACTCAGGGTCTGCCTGGTGCTGAGCTGACAGCTGCAGTCTGTGGACATGACACTCACATGGTAGAGGTCTCTGGAAGCAGAAGTTCCTGTAGTCAGAAGGACACAGAATTCATGATCACAGATTTCATACATCTGTTGGCCACTCCTGTGTTCTGTATGTGTTAAAATAGCCGTCCCTGGCAGAGATTGTGTCAGTGGGGAAGCTGACATGTCTGCATCAAAGCTCCTTATGTTGGGTGATTCCCCACCAGTTGAGAACCACTGTACTAGTCAAAGATTGTTTCAGTTTGGTTTGAGGTGTAATGATGGATGGATCATGTGACAGACAGACACAGATGTTAGTTGGTTAGTTAGTTGTCACGGTTCCAACTTCGCAGCACCAGGTCGTCCCCATTATACTCTATTCCTGTGCTAGTGAATATCACATAAAATGCTCTTCACTGCCTCCACAAAATTACAATTCATCTTATAATGCCATTGCCAGAATGACAACACAAAAGTCCTCCACAAAATTACAATTCTTCTTATAATGCCGTCGCCAGAATGCCAACAAAAGTCCTCCACGAAAATACAATTCGTCGTCGATGTGTACACAGCCAATGTACAATGTGGACATTTAGTTTTGATATGCTTAGAAATCTGCAGAGGTCAACCGAAGCTGAATTTAGTGCAGTGACGTTGATTTTGTTCTATTGTGATTGTCTTGTTTGCATTATAAAAAGAATCCTTTCTCACCCACTCATATTCTTTCCTGGGTCTAGTTACCTGGCAATAGAGCATGCTCGCTCTCTCTCTCTCTCTCTCTCGTCTCTCTCTCTCTCATCTCTCTCTCTCTCTCTCTCTCTCTCTCTCTCTCTCACTCTCTCTCTCACTCTCTCTCTCTCTCTCACTCTCTCTCTCTCACTCTCTCTCTCTCTCTCTCTCTCTCTCTCTCTCTCTCTCTCTCTCAATCACACATGCTGTGTTGTTTTATAGGCATAAAGAATAATCAATCATGCATGGCATGTTAGTTTGGTAGACGTAAAGAATAATCAATCACACATGACAATGTTGGCAGACATAAAGAATAATCAATGACACATGACATGTTGTTTTATAGACATAAAGAATAATCAGTCACACATGGCATGTTGTTTGGTAGACGTAAAGATTAATCAATCACACATGACACTGTTGGCAGACATAAAGAATAATCAATGACACATGACATGTTGTTTTATAGACATAATTAATAATCAGTCGTACATGACATGTTGTTTGGTACACGTAAAGAGCAACACATGTTGTATTCATTACGGATTCAAAGAATATGCTTAGTAAGGTGGAGAAAGGAATGTTTCGTGTGGAATGGCTCTTGTCGCTTCAGAGGTCACAGATTGTGAGAATTATATGGATATTTTGCCCTGGCCATGCAGGGGTATGGGGGAATGAACAGGCTGATAGGCTAGCAGGGAATGCACCTCTTGGTGGTAGTTTGCCTATGGACAAGGGGGAGGTGGTCGTGCTCTTGTGGGACCAGGTGGAGAAGGCGGAGGAACAGATTGAGAACCCATATGTGGAAAGAATGAGATTGTGGAGGATCGGCAAGGGGTTCTGGAAGAATCTCAAAACAGAGGGAAGACCAGGAGAACTTTTAATCCGATTGCGGTGGGAACGATTAGTAGTATGACTCTTCGCTGGTTGTTGAATGATGGGACGGAGCACGTATGGGAATGTCCTGAGTGCAGTGATGTCGGTTCTTAACTCAGCTCAACGCAACTTAAACGTAAAGAATAATCAGTCATGCATGACATGTTGTTTGGTAGACATAAAGAATAGTCAGTCAAACATTATACAATATTGACACAAGGAATTGTACTTTAGTTAGCAGACTGTTCTTGTCTTGTGTTTAACTCTACAGACTGTTCTTGTCTTGTGTTTAACTCTACAGACTGTTCCAGTCTTGTGTTAACTCTACAGACTGTTCTAGTCTTGTGTTTAACTCTACAGACTGTTCTAGTCTTGTGTTTAACTCTACAGACTGTTCTTGTCTTGTGTTTAACTCAACAGACTGCTCTAGTCTTGTATTTCAGTAAAGTGTTCTAATCTTGTGTTTAACTCAACAGATTGCTCTAGTCTAGTGTTTAACTCAATAGATTGCTCTAGTCTAGTGTTTAACTCAATAGATTGCTCTAGTCTAGTGTTTAACTCAACAGATTGCTCTAGTCTAGTGTTTAACTCTACAAACTGCTCTAGTCTAGTGTTTAACTCAACAGATTGCTCTTGTCTTGTGTTTAACTCTACAGACTCTTCTTGTCTTGTGTTTAACTCTACAGACTGTTCTTGTCTTGTGTTTAACTCTACAGACTGTTCTTGTCTTGTGTTTAACTCTACAGACTGTTCTTGTCTTGTGTTGTAACTCTACAGACTGTTCTTGTCTTGTGTTTAACTCTACAGACTGTTCTTGTCTTGTGTTTAACTCTACAGACTGTTCTTGTCTTGTGTTTCACTCTACAGACTATTCTTGTCTTGTGTTTAACTCTACAGACTGCTCTAGTCTTGTGTTTAACTCTACAGACTGCTCTAGTCTTGTGTTTAACTCTACAGACTGTTCTTGTCTTGTGTTTAACTCTACAGACTGCTCTAGTCTTATGTTTAACTCTACAGACTGTTCTTGTCTTGTGTTTCAATCTACAGACTGTTCTAGTCTTGTGTTTAACTCTACATACTGTTCTAGTCTTGTGTTTAACTTTACAGACTATTCTTGACTAGTGTTTAACTCTACAGACTGTTCTAGTCTTGTGTTTAACTCTGCAGACTGTTCTTGTCTTGTGTTTCAATCTACAGACTGTTCTAGTCTTGTGTTTAACTCTACATACTGTTCCAGTCTTGTGTTTTAACTCTACAGACTGTTCTTGTCTAGTGTTTAACTCTACAGACTGTTCTAGTCTTGTGTTTAACTCTACAGACTGTTCTAGTCTTGTGTTTAACTCTACAGACTGCTCTAGTCTAGTGTTTAACTCAACAGATCGCTCTAGTCTAGTGTTTAACTCTACAGACTGTTCTAGTCTTGTGTTTAACTTTACAGACTGTTCTTGTCTTGTGTTTAACTCAACAGATTGCTCTAGTCTAGTGTTTAACTCAACAGATTGCTCTAGACTAGTGTTTAACTCTACAGACTGCTCTAGTCTAGTGTTTAACTCAACAGATTGCTCTTGTTTTGTTTTTTTAAATCTATGGACTGTTCTTGTCTTGTTTTTTAACTCTACAGACTGCTCTTGTCTTGTGTTTCACTCTAAAAGACTGTTCTTGTCTTGTGTTTAACTCTACAGACTGTTCTAGTCTTGTGTTTCTACAGACTGTTCTTGTCTTGTGTTTAACTCTACAGACTGCTCTTGTCTTGTGATTAACTCTACAGACTGCTCTAGTCTAGTGTTTAACTCTACAGACTGTTCTAGTCTTGTGTTTAAACTCTACAGACTGCCCTAGTCTTGTGTTTAACTCTACAGACTGTTCTTGTCTTGTGTTTAACTCTACAGACTGCTCTAGTCTTATGTTTAACTCTACAGACTGTTCTTGTCTTGTGTTTCAATCTACAGACTGTTCTAGTCTTGTGTTTAACTCTACATACTGTTCTAGTCTTGTGTTTAACTTTACAGACTATTCTTGACTAGTGTTTAACTCTACAGACTGTTCTAGTCTTGTGTTTAACTCTGCAGACTGTTCTTGTCTTGTGTTTCAATCTACAGACTGTTCTAGTCTTGTGTTTAACTCTACATACTGTTCCAGTCTTGTGTTTAACTCTACAGACTGTTCTTGTCTAGTGTTTAACTCTACAGACTGTTCTAGTCTTGTGTTTAACTCTACAGACTGTTCTAGTCTTGTGTTTAACTCTACAGACTGCTCTAGTTTAGTGTTTAACTCAACAGATCGCTCTAGTCTAGTGTTTAACTCTACAGACTGTTCTAGTCTTGTGTTTAACTTTACAGACTGTTCTTGTCTTGTGTTTAACTCAACAGATTGCTCTAGTCTAGTGTTTAACTCAATAGATTGCTCTAGTCTAGTGTTTAACTCAATAGATTGCTCTAGTTTAGTGTTTAACTCAATAGATTGTTCCAGTCTTGTGTTTAACTCTACAGACTGCTCTAGTTTAGTGTTTAACTCAACAGATCGCTCTAGTCTAGTGTTTAACTCTACAGACTGTTCTAGTCTTGTGTTTAACTTTACAGACTGTTCTTGTCTTGTGTTTAACTCAACAGATTGCTCTAGTCTAGTGTTTAACTCAATAGATTGCTCTAGTCTAGTGTTTAACTCAATAGATTGCTCTGGTCTAGTGTTTAATTCAACAGATTGCTCTAGTCTAGTGTTTAACTCTACAGACTGCTCTAGTCTAGTGTTTAACTCTACAGACTGTTCTAGTCTTGTGTTTAACTTTACAGACTGTTCTTGTCTTGTGTTTAACTCTACAGACTGTTCTAGTCTTGTGTTTACTTCTACAGACTGTTCTAGTCTTGTGTTTAACTTTACAGACTGTTCTTGTCTTGTGTTTAACTCAACAGATTGCTATAGTCTAGTGTTTAACTCAACAGATTGCTCTAGACTAGTGTTTAACTCTACAGACTGCTCTAGTCTAGTGTTTAACTCAACAGATTGCTCTTGTCTTGTGTTTAAATCTATGGACTGTTCTTGTCTTGTGTTTAACTCTACAGACTGCTCTTGTCTTGTGTTTCACTCTACAGACTGTTCTTGTCTTGTGTTTAACTCTACAGACTGTTCTAGTCTTGTGTTTCTACAGACTGTTCTTGTCTTGTGTTTAACTCTACAGACTGCTCTTGTCTTGTGATTAACTCTACAGACTGCTCTAGTCTAGTGTTTAACTCTACAGACTGTTCTAGTCTTGTGTTTAACTCTACAGACTGCTCTAGTCTTGTGTTTAACTCTACAGACTGTTCTAGTCTTGTGTTTAACTCTACAGACTGCTCTAGTCTTGTGTTTAACTCTACAGACTGCTCTAGTCTTGTGTTTAACTCTACAGACTGCTCTAGTCTTGTGTTTAACTCTACAGACTGTTCTTGTCTTGTGTTTCAATCTACAGACTGTTCTTGTCTTGTGTTTCAATCTACAGACTGTTCTAGTCTTGTGTTTAACTTTGCAGACTGTTCTTGTCTTGTGTTTAACTCGACAGATTGCTCTAGTCTAGTGTTTAACTCGACAGATTGCTCTAGTCTAGTGTTTAACTCAATAGATTGCTCTAGTCTTGTGTTTAACTCAATAGATTGCTCTAGTTTAGTGTTTAACTCAATAGATTGTTCTAGTCTAGTGTTTAACTTTACAGACTGTTCTTGTCTTGTGTTTAACTCAACAGATTGCTCTAGTCTAGTGTTTAACTCAATAGATTGCTCTAGTCTAGTGTTTAACTCAATAGATTGCTCTGGTCTAGTGTTTAACTCTACAGACTGCTCTAGTCTAGTGTTTAACTCTACAGACTGTTCTTGTCTTGTGATTAACTCTACAGACTGTTCTTGTCTTGTGTTTAACTCTACAGACTGTTCTAGTCTTGTGTTTAACTTTACAGACTGTTCTTGTCTTGTGTTTAACTCTACAGACTGTTCTAGTCTTGTGTTTAACTCTACAGACTGTTCTAGTCTTGTGTTTAACTTTA
This sequence comes from Cepaea nemoralis, assembly GCA_014155875.1. Classification (NCBI taxonomy): domain Eukaryota; kingdom Metazoa; phylum Mollusca; class Gastropoda; order Stylommatophora; family Helicidae; genus Cepaea; species Cepaea nemoralis. The sequence continues at coordinate 120,437 of JACEFZ010018737.1, read as the reverse complement.
CAGACTGTTCTTGTCTTGTGTTTAACTCAACAGATTGCTCTAGTCTAGTGTTTAACTCAATAGATTGCTCTAGTCTAGTGTTTAACTCAACAGATTGCTCTAGTCTAGTGTTTAACTCTACAGACTGCTCTAGTCTAGTGTTTAACTCAACAGATTGCTCTTGTCTTGTGTTTAACTCTACGGACTGTTCTTGTCTTGTGTTTAACTCTACAGACTGCTCTTGTCTTGTGTTTCACTCTACAGACTGTTCTTGTCTTGTGTTTAACTCTACAGACTGTTCTAGTCTTGTGTTTCTACAGACTGTTCTTGTCTTGTGTTTAACTCTACAGACTGCTCTTGTCTTTTGTTTCACTCTACAGACTGTTCTTGTCTTGTGTTTAACTCTACAGACTGATCTTGTCTTGTGTTTCACTCTACAGACTATTCTTGTCTTGTGTTTCACTCTGCAGACTATTCTTGTCTTGTGTTTAACTCTACAGACTGTTCTCGTCTTGTGTTTAACTCTACAGACTGTTCTAGTCTTGTGTTTAACTCTACAGACTGATCTAGTCTTGTGTTTCACTCAACAGACTGTTCTAGTCTTGTGTTTAACTCTACAGACTGTTGTTGTCTAGTGTTTAACTCTACAGACTGCTCTAGTCTTGTGTTTCACTCAACAGACTGCTCTAGTCTTGTGTTTCACACAACAGACTGCTCTAGTCTAGCATTAATATCGTATTCAACAGACTTCTTGTCTTGTGTTGCTACCTTTCTCATCTAACCTTTTGTTTTATTTTAATTTGCATTGGTAGTTCTGTTTTTCAAAGGTCTCGTGAACGATTGATTCCCATGACAGATTGGTTATTTATGTCTTATACTCCAGTTGTACAAGTGGTTTGCTTGTGTGTGGAAATATGGTTTATTTTCTTATTGTGTCACTTATTGTCATTATTGTCTGTCTCATTTATGTTGGATATGTCGTGGTTATTATTTTGTAAATTATATTTCAGAAATCCATGTGACGTGCTTGTACTTTCTTTTCCAGTGTTAATGTCTGTTATTGTTGTGTGAGAGATTGATGGAGCTCTTGAGTTTTGTTGTCAATACCAGGATGGAGACAGAGGACACACAGAGGGGGGGGGGGGGGGGGGATCTTGGCACTGTGTTTGTGATTAGCTAGACACTCACCTGCTGGTATGGGGTTCCATCCCCAGTTGGGCGAATTCTTATTTTTTTTTCAAATAGATGTGGGCTCTCAGCCTTAAATGGGTACAGAACTTGTCTTGGGAAGTCAAGGCGGCCGGCGAGATACTGGCCACGCGACCCAGCGAGGGCCGACTGGTCTATGTGAATGTGGGTCCAGCACTGTTTGCCAGAGGCGCCTGCAGGCACGTAGGAGGGCGCTTTACATGTCACTGTACAGGATACAGAATAGACCTGGCCGATGACATTGTGCTCCTGTCACACACACGTAATCAAATGCAGGACGAAGGGCATCGCCGAATGGATACGAGCCCTCGTTCTTAAACATTCGGTGTGTTGATGCCGAGTTAGGGGGTTCAACCTCTATAGGGTCAGTAGGGCTAAAATTTTGACTTCTCGTCCTTGACATGGGGGAATAAATTACAAGTACCTATGAAGTCGGAGTGGGTTCGCCTAATGGCGAGTGACACTGGAAACAGGGAAAGCTAATACATACGCAAAATGCAGTCCAGTGCTACTAGAAATAGCGTGCATGGACTATGCTTGGGTTCAAAGCGAACGAGCGAAAAAAAAATGTGCAGGATAAACTAATGACGCTTGAAGAGATGTCAGAACAATCAGGTCTGAACATTCATAGAAATAAGACAAAGATAATGAGATGAAACCAAGCAAATAACATCCCGATCTCCATTGGTGAAACCCCACTTAAAGGGGCGGCATTATACACCTGTTTGGGAAGCCACGTGGACAGTAATGGGGGAACGAAGGCTGAAAGCTAAAACGAAAATTAACAGCGACACCGTCAGAGAGCTGTTACTGATGATTGCGCTCTATATGCCAACTCCGAGGCAGACATGCAACACAATGTTTCAGCTTTCTCATATGCCTGTGCCAACTTTCTTGCTCAATATCAACTTGGAGAAGACTGTAGTTATGTACCAGCCAGCTCCAGGGAATAATCACACTGTGCCGAATATCAAAGTGAATGGTCATAGACTAAATGTTGTGGACAAATTCACCTATCTTGGCAGCACTGTGTCACAAGCTGCCACAATTGATGACGAAGTGAATGCAAGAATCTCCAAGGCCAGAGCGGCTTTTGGCAGACTGTACAAGAATGTATGGGACAGAAATGGAATAAGCCTGCAAACAAAGTTGAAAGTCTACAAAGAAGTTTGTATTATCCACTCTGCTATATGCTTGTGAAACCTGGACTGTTTATCAGCGACACGCTAGGAAATTAAACCACTTCCACACAGTCTGCCTTAGGAAGCTACTGAAGATTAAATGGCAAGACAAGATCCCAGACACTGAAGTCCTAGAAAGAGCGTCCATGCCCTGTATCCACACTTTACTTAAGAAGAATCAGATTCGCTGGGCTGGTCACTTAACTCGCATGTCAGATCACAGGCTCCCTAAACGAATTTTTTACGTCGAGTTGCCTTGTGGTAAACGCTCCCAAGGCGGCCAGAGGAAACTCTTTAAAGACACTGAAAATCTCACTGAACGCTTTTGGAATTCACCATGACACCTGGGAGACTGCAGCCAGAGACCGAAATTCGTGGCGTGCATCATTATGCAAGGGTGCAGTCACGTGTGATACAGGACTGCAAGAACTGTGAAGAAAAGGCAGGACAAAAACCATTGCAGGAAATCCTCCCCCAGAAACGTCAAGCATTCTTTGTCCACATTGTCAAAGAACATTTCGAGCCAAAATAGCCATCTTAGAACTCACGGCTCCATGCTTTCAACACCACTGGATGTAATGAATGGTCATCATCATTTTGATGGACAAACAACAATGGGGGAACAGATAGAGATACTAAAATAATACACAAGCCAAGAGGAGCTTTCATAGCAGTGGGAAATTTGTGAAAATTAAAATTAGCACAAACTTAGAATTGATAAGTCTAATGTTAAATCGGCACTATTGTAGGGTCAGAAACATTGAGAACAGCTAAAAGGATTACTAATAAGCTATGAACAATTACAAATCACAAAAATTCAGGGATATCGAGTAATAACCATGCAGCACACAATAGGCAAGCTGCTGGAGAAGTTAATTGCCAGAAAAATATCAAGCCAGCTAGAGAAGCAAGGTGTTTTTCCACCCACCATGGGAGGGTGCCGTCCAAAAATAGAAACCTGGACCAATGCAGCAGTTTTTGCCCATGATGTCTATAGAGGTTTCCACTCAGGCATTGAAACCTTTGCTGCAGCGATTGATCTTGAGGACGCGTACAACAGACTACCATTGGATTCTTTTAATGCTTCAACGTCTTGAACTCAAGATAATTCCTCTCCTCCTTAGTTGGATCGCTGCAGCCCTCTTCCAACGGAAAGTAGTTTTTAGATGTGGCAATTGGACTTCGGAACCAACAACAATATACCCTGGCCTACCACAGGGATCACCATTATCTCCGGTGCTGTTCAACGCTTACGCTATGAGAATCAACAGCTAGCAGATCACTGGACCGGGGAGGACATTGTCATATGCCGACGATGTTTTAGTGTATCGTCAGGGTAAGGATAGAGATTAGGTTGCTGTGGAACTACAAACCGAACTCAATCGCATAAGTACTTGGTGTGTTGAAGCTGGGGCATCATATTGTCAACACTCCAACACCAACTGCAAATCTGTGTTCAGAGACTGGGAAGAAAGCAGGCAATGGATTACCTAGGGATACGTTTTGATCGAAGCCTTGCTTATAATAAGCACATAGACCAGACGATAACAAAGGCCAAGCGGGGTTTGGCTGCGATGCGGGTTATGGCGGCAGCAAACTGAGAGCAGCACCATCTATGTCTTCTATACGAGGGGCTGGTCATGTCTGTTTTGGAGTGTGCGATGGCGTTCCTGACTTTCAGCCGTAAGCAGATAGAAAGGATGGAAAGGATACAGAACGAAACTATGCGCATTATTCTTGGATTTACGAGGGTAAGCTAATAAGTAAGCCACAAATGGCCACAAAACGATTGGATAAGTGCATCAATGTTGGTGGAAATTATGTTGAGAAATAAAGTGACAATGTATGTATAAAAATAAACTGGTTTCAAGTTGTTATCATATTTAGTTATTTTTCTACAGCCATTTGTGGCTTCCTTATTGACTTCCCCTCGTACAATAGATACAGCATGCAGGGCGATGCGCTACCTTCTTGATTTTCCAACCATTGAAGACAAAATACAAATTTGCAGAGCACGTACCTACCTCAGAGTTAACGCAAACACACAACATCCACTGCATAGTGAAATTATGAAGGTGAAGGGCAGCAGGTTAAAAAGAGGAAGGTCGTGGATGAGTCAAGCCGAAGACATTCTTCAACAGGTGTGTTCCCTTGAGGACTTAGAACTTGGCGAGGAGTGGGTACAAGTGCCAACAGATTTCTGTACGTCTTTTTTTCAGTTTGCATCCAACTAAACTGCTGTGGAGGCGGAAGTACAAGCGTTGATTTTTGAGAATTCGTTAGACGGTGAAGCTGTCATTTACACAGATGGGTCGGTCGTCCGACATGTGAGAAGCCCATGGGCCTTTACGGCTCAAGCCGGAGGGAGAATTGTGAAGGAGGACACTGGTGCTTTTGTTGAGACCACAAGTAGCCTGACTATGGAAGTCATGACAGTAAGTAAAGCAATAACATGGCTCGAGACACAGACATTCACTAGGGCATGTTTCCTTAGCGACTCGATGAGCATGCTCAAGAGGATAGAGATGGGGTGGATCCGAAGAGAGTGGTTGCTGTCTCTGGAGCGGTCTCGGCTGGCAAAGATTAGTTTCATCTTCCCACAAGCGCATGCGGGAGTACAAGGAAATGAGCGGGATGACAAGCTCACAGGTAAGGCTATTGTCGAGGGCGGACGAGCCATGGACCAGGCTGACATTTTGAATGCTCTACGAGAAGTAAGACTTTTGCGAAAACCAAGTGATGACTATAAATCTACAACCATGGTCAGACTGCGAGAACAGAAAATTAAAAGAGGTTTGGCTAAACAAGAACACTACGTAGGAAGCCAAAGAAGACTGATAAACCAACACAGAACTGGTGTCGTTAGCCGCTACACGCTGCGGGATTTGCTGAGGAGGGGATCCGAGCACTTATGGTGGTTGGATGGGCAATGAGGATGATCTGTCTATTAACTAACTAGAAATAAATGAAATAAATGGGGAGAACCGTTGAGGCCACTAAGACAATTACATAAATAGACACACATAGTATTATTTGGCGCTCACACATGGAGAAGAAGGAAATAGAGACTAGAAGACGCACTAGACAACATTAAATTTGAAAGCTATAGTTACCGACCGGGATCGAACCTGTCACCTCCAAATGACGACGGCGCCTCGCTGCAGGAACAAGTGTACTTCGACGTACGACCAACTAGACACTCCATTGATTTCTTGTATTTACAAGGCGCGTTGTGTGTGTGTGTGTGCGTGTGTGTGTGTGTGTGTGTGTGTGTGAGAGAGAGAGAGAGAGAGAGAGAGAGAGAGAGAGAGAGAGAGAGAGAGAGAGAGAGTTACATTTGCGAATACAACATATGCTTTAATATGCACATGATAATTATTTGGGTGGCGCATTAGGATAGCCACTATCAAAGGAGAAGTAAGGTGCCTCCTTCCCTCCACCAGCCATCCCTTAGGCAAGGTGGAGTATCCGTTTACCCGCACCCCCACCCCCGATCAGGGTTACATGAAGCCATGTGTGCACGTGGTGGTTGAAGTTGAAGAGCAGCCGACTGATTGTTGTAGGTTATGGTCTCCAGTTTCATAACAGTAGGGAGAAGATCTCTTTTTTATGGGAGACATAGACAATCATCTTTTGCATTTCATCGAAAATCAGAGAAACGGTGTAAATGGGTGCTCCATAGGAGTAGCCTCGTCCGTTCGGGGTAGTCATGTGCACCAGGTGACACCAGACCGTCATCAGGCGACTGAGTGCAAAAGATTACCATAATTGAAAGTAGGAACATGGAATGTTACAATTATGAGTGGGGGTGGAAAAGTTGAACGAAATGAGAAGACTGAATATGAACATGTTATGTATACGAGAGACTACATGGAAAGGAATGGGCATTATATCATCCGAGGAATATAGCATAATCAAAGTATCTTCAGAGCATCTTTACATCAGATGGCCGAGACAAGAACACAGATCCACGACTCTGGTGATCGTGTGAGATAGCGAAACATGACCGCCCACTCTTACCGGCATGGCACATGATGATTCAAGAACAGACACAATGTTTTTAAATTATAAGGACCTCTTGGTCTTGTCCCACTGTGTGCCTTTCTACATTTTGGTTATAGCCGAATTGCTGTGAAACAATCTAACGTGCTGAATATTGAGGATGTTTTTTTTTTTTTTTGGTTTGGCGGTTACCCCAGGCAAGCTGGTTCCCCCGCCTCCTTTTGTGTGTGTGTGGACCCTTAGTCTCACTGTGAGCTATTGCCAACAGTGGTCCACCAGGCCCACATCTAAGGTGAAACTATGTGATGAGTTTTTATTTGATCATCCCGGACCCCGACCAGACCAGGCGCACTACTTTGGGGGGGGGGGGGGCAGCAAATGCGCCTGATCCTAGCCAAAGGACCGAGAAGGATCATCCCGGCCTCCGACCAGACCAAGTGTACTACTGAAAGCCAGCAATTTTTATTTAAACGTTTATTATATACAAAAACAGTGTCTATTTACATTAGCGAGTACAGCATTGATAGTCTTGGCGTGGTATAAGTACATACATATTATTGAGTATTATAGGCCTTTAACAAGCCTGTCAAAATTTGTCGATTCGGGCACCTATGCAGATGCAACTTAAATGATGAAACATTTAATGAATAGTCCCGGAAAGATACAAAACTGTGTTATAAAATTCTCAGGCATGTAAAATAAAGCTGTAACTTTTATAAAAGATTGAAAGACAACTTACAATAATTATATTATTATTTATAACTAATATAAGACTTAGTAATTTCTGCAAAGTTTTATAATCATTAATACAAATACTATAACTTTAAAAAAATAATACAATAATTAACATTCAGTAATGTCCCTTGAAATAAACGCCAAACTGTTATGTCCCTTTCTAGTATTTAAATACACGTTTTCCTTTTAATGTGGTTTTATTTCGGACATTTCTTCTTCTTCTTCTTCTTCTTCTTCTTCTTCTTCTTCTTCTTCTTCTTCTTCTTCTTCTTCTTCATCTTCTTCATCTTCTTCTTCTTCTTCTTCTTCTTCTTCTTCTTCTTCTTCTTCTTCTTCTGCTGCTGCTGCTGCTGCTGCTGCTTCTTCTTCTTCTTCTTCTTCTTCTTCTTCTTCTTCTTCTTCTTCTTCTTCTTCTTCTTCTTCTTCTTCTTCTTCTTCTTCTTCTTCTTCTTCTTCTTCTTCTTCTTCTTCTTCTTCAGCATTCCGAGCCATTGAGGTTCTTTGCTGCAGATACAAGTCGTCTCCATTCGTCTCTCTGGTTGACCTTCTCTTGCCAGTCATTGATTCCAAGTGTTTGTAGGTCTGTATATATATATTATCTCTCCACCGTCTTCTTGGTCTACCTCGGGGTGTGCGGTCATTTATATCTTGAGTGTAAGCGAGTTTTGTTTCCCTACTATCTTACATTCTTTCTATATGCCCCAGCCGTTGCAGTCTATTAGCCTTCATGCTACCAGTGATTAGCGGGGACTTAAACAGATCATAAATGTCTTTGTTGCAGATACCCAAGGAATTATGTGGGAGCTACGGTGATGTTACTGGAGAGTTTTGGTCATAGACCATAACTTTAGGAAGGGAGTAGTAGAGGAATGGAAACACACCACGGTGTGGCTAACGCAGTACTGGGGACCGAGTATCCACCGGAATAAGTGGACAACTCTGCAGCAGAGCAGAGCAGAGCAGGGCACTCGCTTGTCTTGACAGTCGGAAATGGCTGTCAAAGGCAGAGGTAAAATACCACCATGTGGATATGGAAGGCAAGAGGAAACCACTACATTATCTTCTCAAGATTTCATGGCAACACAAATTTTAGAGATAGTGAAAGACGTTAAAGGCTGTCTTGGGACATCCTGGTCCGTTAGGGACAGTCATGAGCCACAGGTGACACCACACCGTCATCCAGCTACTGATAACAAAACCATAATTAAACTAAATAAATTTAGAGTAGGAACATGGAATGTTAGGACATTAAATGAACTGGGAAAGTCAAACAATGTTCTAAGAGAAATGGAAAGCATAAACATTAATATACTAGGCATAGGGGAGATGAGATGGAAGGGATCTGGCAAATTATAACTGACAAACACACAATAATTTATTCTGGGGGGATACACATGGAAAAGGTGTAGGAATAATCAATCAATCAATCATGTGCCATGCCGGAAAGCGTGGGCGGTCATGATTCGCCATTTCACTCGATCACCAGAGTCGTGGATCAGCTCAGTGTTCCTGTCTCGTCCATGCCACGTGGCCAAGCCATCCAGATATTTTCCTCTCGGTCTTCCTCTTGGTCTGTTCCCTTCGATCTTGCCAGTTGTCACTAATTTCTCCAATCCATTTCTTCTCATAGCATGTCCAAAAAAGTTTGACTGTCTACGTCTAATTTCTCTAATCAATTTACGATTTTCATTTGTCTCCTGTAGAACTTGGTCACTTCTGTCTGTCCATGGTATTCTTTGCTTTTGCCTCAGAACCTACATTTCTGTAGCCATCAGATGTTTTTCAGCTTGACTGCACATTGTCCAAGTTTCACATCCATACAAAAGAACAGGCTCTATGTATCCCCTCAACACTCTTTTTCTCGTTTCAATTGACATCTTTTTATTGGTCAGAATGTTTTTCATCTTGCTAAAGGCTACTTTCGCCATGGCGATTCTTGTTCTAATAAGAATTCTGTAGGAATAATATTTGATGAAAAAAACAACCAAATCAATTAATGGTGTATTTCAGATAGAGTTATAATGGTAACAATCAAAGGCAAACCAATATGTATACATATTATATAAGTATATTCACCAACAACTAGCAGTAGTGATGAAGAAATACAACAATTTTACGACGAAGTAGAAAGGGCGATAGCTCAAATTGGACCACAAGAAATAAAAAATAATACTAGGAGATTAAAAAAAAAACATTTACTGGAACTAAGTAGCAGCAATTAAAATAGGAAATAAAGAGGGCAGTTACGTACAGATAAAGCTAGGAGTACAACAGGGGTGTGTCTTGTCACCGGATTTCTTCCACCCTCTATAGCGAAGTAATAATGAGAGAGATCAAAGAGAAGCCAGGAATACTAATCGGAGGTTATTATATAAATAATATACGCTATGCAGATGACACGGTATTGATGGCGGATGATGCGACTTACCTACAAAAATTGTTGGATATTGTAGTAACAGAGAGTGCAAAGAAAGGATTCTCCTTGAATATCAAGAAAACAGTAACAATGGTGATATCAAAGAAAATGGTGACACCAAAATGTGACATAGAAATAGAAGGGTAAATTCTTAACCACGTGGATAATTTTAAATACCTAGGGGCATTTATAACATAGATTAATAGAAGAACAGGGCAGGCAAAATCCGCATTCCAGAAAATGAAAAGTATTTTATGCAATAAGTCACTATCAATGAATGTTAGAAAGAGGGTGCTGAAATGCTATATTGAAGCAGTTTTGCTGTATGGCAGTAAATCTTGGAATGCAAATGAACACATTAAGAAGAAATTAGAAGCACAACGGAGATGTGAAGAGAAGAGAGACAGTGGAGAACATCGTGACAACTTGAAAGATCGAGTGGAATCGAGGCAGAGACAGACCAAGAGAAATGATGCTGGGTGAATTGAGACTGTGGCATGGAGGAATATCATCAGCAAAGCTGATCCAGAACAACGAAGATCGAGATCTGTGGAGGGCCATGAACGCCTACGCCAGCTGGCAGGGCACTTGATGATGATAACGGTGATGAGGTTTTATAGAAGAATTATGAGGACACCGTGGTCGGATAGAACGAGTAAAGAAGAAATCTCGGAAGAAGCTAACTCACAAAGAGAACTGGTTACTCACATCACAAGAAGACAGTCCATATTATTTGGGCATGTTATGGGAGAGCTGGAGTATGTTGTCAAAATGGGACAGTTTGGAGAGGTGGAGAGGCAGGAGGAGAACAAGAGAGAAAATGATTGTCAGTTTGACATCATGCCATGGAGGAATATCAGTATCAGAAATGATTGACAAGACAAGAGAGAGGAGGCTGTAGGAAAACATGATCAACGATCACCAACACAAGACCGAAGTGTCTATTAAAAGACAAATAATGATAAAAGGTATTTTATTTAATAAGGGAGGTAGCCGACTTAATTCGTACAATTCTTGTCCAAGTTAACAAAGGTCTATGGTCTAACACAGTGGTTCTCAACCTTACTGGCTCATGCCCCCCTTTACCATATGTTCAGAACGTCATTCCCCCCTCTCTTCGTACTTCCTACCTATAAATCCCCCCCCCCCCCCCCCAAACAGTATACGTAAAAATGGAAGCTACATTTAATAACACATACTAGAACAAGTCTAGACGTCTACATAAAACGTGGTTTGTGCGTCTACTTGCGTTATAAAATTAATTTCAGAAGGGCGAAGGTACATAACCATAAAGTATGGAGGGAAAAACAATCTCAAGTAATCGGTTCTTGTATTAACGTGATCTTGAAATAATCTTCAAGGAAGCCCTAAAATTCCCCCCTAGGGGGAAATTCCCCACCGGTTGAGTACCACTGGTGTAACGCGTGTCAGTCGCTCCTAGCAAGGATAAAGATTCAGATAAGTACCTTTAATTAGTTTAATATTGTCATGTAGTGTGTTTCATGCAGTTTTGCGTCGGTTTGTGTTTGTTTGTTCTGTGCTGACAAAGGCTTTGGCCGTATCGTCCAATTTGTTTCTTGTAATCGTGTTTTAGTAGAGCTCACAATCTACTTCTCGTATTTTGGTGATTCATTCATTGTCCAGGTGAAACAGTGAATTTAGTTTTCAGAATAACTTTAAAATGAGGAATAGATTAATTTTCTAAACGAATGCACAAATAACTTTGTAAAAATGTTTGATATATAAAACTAGGCAGTAGAAATAGTGCACATCAATCTGCGGTGTACTGTACATATATTAGGCAGTTATTGCTGAAGATACGTGTACTAGAGATAATGTATACAGTGTTTAAATTAATGCTTCAACAGACTTTATCGAGGCTGGGGAAGAAGTCAGTGGCCAAACTGACACACCCTTTAGTGTTATGAATAAATTATGTGCCAGCGGATGTCCAAGAAGAAGAAGACCTGCCACAGAAGCTACCAAACATTTTCATCAGCTGGCGTAGGCGAGCATGTCTTTCCACAGATCTCGGTCTTTGGTGTTCTGGATCAACTCTGCTGATGATATAAACTCCATGCCACCGTCTCAGTCCATCCGGCATAATTTCTATGGTCTGCCTCTGCTTCTTTTCCCCCACTGATATTTCCAGTCGTTTGGTTTTTATTTCATTACATGAATACAGACCGGTCTCCGTGGCGAAGGTGTTCGTAATCCCGTAAACCCGCGTTCGAAACACAGCTAGGCGCGATTTGGCAGCAGACCATGTTGCGCTGTTTTCTTTTTTACGAAAAGGTATGGGTGCCTTACGTTCAGAAAGCAATGGCAAATTAGTGAATGTAAAACTTGTCAAAATATCAACAGCAGCAAAAAATATGCTTTTGTTGACCCCTAGCGTCCTGTAAAGGATATGCAACTAACTTTTAACATGAATAAAGATTGTTGTTTGTCTGTTTCTTATAATTTCTTCTTCCATTAGAGTTTATAGCTTAGTTTAGTTTAGTCAACGGATCAACATCACGGCACACGGGTGTAACCTATAAGTGCTCCGTTTTACTCCTAACTCGAGCCTGAGTCCGGAGAATCTCAGCTCAGTGCACCAACTCCGTAGCACGGGCGAGGATCCTGAAATACTTTGGGTATATTTTTAACTCGAAATTTTGCACGGGCAGAGCCGTTAGGCTACGCTTTTTCGATTTCCAACTTCCATGGAATTGTTTACGTGCGCAATTTCTTCCTCTTCTTCTTTCGTTCGCATGAATTATGTCTATAAGTGCAATGTTGTCTTTTGTATGAATCTAACAGTCTTTTTTAGTTCACTCAGAGGTCCATAGAGTTTATCTTCCACTGCTGTCTCTCTAGACCAGAAGGTTCGCCTGGATATGTTGTAGTTTGGGCAGTCCTGGAGTATGTGCTCTGCTGTCTGTGACGCTAAACCACATGTGCACATGGCTGAGTCACCGATCTTGAATTTTATATACATGTGGTTGCGTAATCTATTGTGTCCTGGTTTGAGGCGCAGAATAATGACCTGTTCTGGTCTGTCCATAAGGTGGTAGTCGTCTTAAGTAGATGTTGGTGGCCTTCTGACTGATTTGATCATTCTTTTCTTTTGGTTGTATGTAATGGGCCCACCAGGCTGTTCTTCTTTTGCTCCTTTCTTAGGCAAGTGATCAGCTCTGTCTTTTCTGGGTACTCCACAGTGGGATGGTATCCACTGTATGGTGACCGTATGCTGATTGCTGAATTCAGAAAGTAGTGTCCTTAGAATTGGCAATTTCCCGGACAGGAGCGCCTCTAGTACTGATTTTGCATCTGTCAATAGCACCACAGGTTGTGTACCATGGCTGGTATTTAGTCATTTCTCTGTTGCTGTCTTGATTGCCTCAATTTCAGCATCATAGTTATGGCAGTACTTTCTTGTTGGAACTCTGGCCGTGTCCCTAGTATTATTCGAGTATTCTATGTACACTCCCGCCGGTCTCCATGGTTTAGGGGTTACACGACTTTCTCCGTAATCCCGTATACTCTCATGAGTAACGTGACGTGCGCGAGAATCGGTAGCGGTTCTCTCCGCGTCGGTAACTTAGGGGTATGTGAACCGGTCGCTCAGAAAGCAATGGCAAACTACTGAGCGTAATCTTGCCAAGTAATCAATAATCAGCTGAAAGATGCTGATGTTGACAGCGATGCCCTGTGAAGGATATGCGAACCAAAAAAAATGTACACTCCCGCTCCTTTATTTCGAACAGCATTTAGTGCTGACCCATCTGTGGGTATTCTTCATCAAGGAAGCTGAGAGTGGCTGTTCTGCACTGCACACTGTTCTGTTCTTCCTTGTCAAATATTCCTCTCACTGTTGTCTGGATTTGTAGCGGTAGTCTATGGTCATCTTTCCATGGGTTCGCTCTGGAATAGTTGTCAGGGGGATACCAACTGTGGGAAGATCGGTGGATTCTCTGCAGAGACGTTTGGCCTGGTGGATAAAACTACTTCTTTTCAACAGCCCCATAGCTATATTTTCAAATCTGTTCTTCATAGAGTGGCCTGGCAAGCTGAGGAACTTTTCTGCTTGTATTAATGCTTGCTTGCTTGTGTTCGTTGGCTGTGAACTCCAGCGTGAAGTCCTGTATGTCGGATGAAGACATCCTGTTGACAACATCAGTGTGATGTCATACAGGACCTGAGGTTTGCGTGAGTATCCGTTGTCCCATGTCTGACTTAATGGTGTGCAGACTGGTGGTTCCTCGCCGTGCAGGCAGACACTCTCCGACTTCGGAGGATGCTTGTATTAGTGTTTTCGTATCTCTGCGCTCTCTCAGTGCTTGTGTCCTCCCCCATTTTCTCCATTGCTACTATAGAGATTGATCTCATCTCTCCTGTGGTGACTCTAAGAGCTTGATTTTGCACCTTGTCCAGCTCTTGTAGTGTGGGTTTTTATGCTGAACACCACGCAGTTGACCCGTATTCCAGGTGTTGTCGTATGCTCTGTTGATAAACTTTGCTAAGTATTTTCCCACTGGCTCCCCATGTGGTTCCACTTAGCTTTCTCATGATGGATATTTTCCTTCTGGCTTTTTCTACTGCTTTTTTTTAAATGTGTTTTCTCCACGAAAGCCTGTCATCAAATTTTACTCCAAGGTATGTTGGTTCTTTATCTTCTCTTAGGGGTGTTCCATCTATCTGGATGATCCCTGCCTTTGGTTTCGGAGAGAGGGTAAATAGAGTGCTCCTGCACTTGTCAGTGTTGATGCTGACACACCATCTATCCGTTCATGCAACAAATGTATGTGTAGCTCTTTGTAGCGATATGGTGGCCACTGATGCATGTTCATTTGTGCTCCACAAAACCAGGTCACCAGCGTACATTGCCGCTTTAATTCCATCCAATAGATTAGCAACAAGATCATAGATGAAGATTAGAAAAAGTGTGGGGGACAAGACTCCACCCTGAGGAACACCGTGACGCAATAGTACTTTCTTGCTCTTGAGTTCGTCTATCTGTACTCGGGCTCTTCTGTTGTGCAAGTATGCTTTCACCCATTTGTACATTCTTCTATTGACTTTACAGTTTCTCAGTTTCTTCATCAGACCTTCTTTCCAGACTTTGTCAAAGGCTTTCTTAAGATCTATCTATGCTGCAAGTACCAACTTCTTCTCTTGGAATGCATCCTCAATGTCTTGAGAGAGGTAGGTTGTCTGATCTTCCTTAGAGTAGCACTGCCTAAAACCAGTCCGTTGTGGCACAAGGATGTTTTCACGTTTAACGTATAACGTAGTCTGTGATTGATGACGCGCTCCATTATTTTGCAGAGACAGCTGGTGAGGCTAATTGGTCTGTAGGTGGAGGCAATGGAACTACCTTTCCCTGATTTTAGGGCGGGGGGGGGGGGGGGGGTATCATGATTGCTTCTCTCCAGGCTTATGGAACATTGCCTAAGGTTCAGGTGTTATTGAAGATCTGTAACAGCTTTGCTTTGGCCTCTGTTCCTAGGTTCCTGATCATTCCATTGGAGATACCATCAGCTCCTGATAACTTTCTCATTGTAAGTTTTGATATGGCAAGCTCCAGTTCACTGATTGTGATAGGTGCCTCCATAACCTCATGCAGGATAGCATTCTGTCTTGTATGTTGCCATTTCTCTCGAATCTCTTGTTGCTTCTTTGGACTAATTTCGATATTGTTATCGTGTGCGAATGAGTCCGCAAAATGGTCAGCTGCTTGCTTTCCCGTTAAGATGTTTCCGTCTTTATGTAGTGCAATTGTTGAGTTTCTCCCTGTGCTATCATCGTTAAGTTGTTTTATTAACTTCACAACTTCCTTGTATCTCCTTGCTCCGTGCGCAACAATACACACGGTCGTCCGATCTCACTACCCAGATACCAATGGAAATTTGGTTACTAGATGTCCACATGAACAAATCCCGGCCCTCACCAGGGCTTGGACCCGGGACATCCAGCACTCGATTCAGACACTATACCTCGAGACCACTCAGCCCCTTCCATTAGAGTCTTCCGGTAAACCGTTGTTTGTTTTTCTGGCAATCCAAGGTATTTGCAACATTCGATTAAGGAACTACATCTCCATTGTTTTGTTGTTCCTAATTTGCACATCCACATTCCACGATTCACTGCATCACGGTAAAACCGGCATCGCATTTCAGTACTCTTTTTCTTACATTCAATGATTTTGACCTATTGCTTAAGGCACTTCATTTTCTTAAATTCAGGTTTTGCTTGATCTATTCCGCTCTTAATCTCCGTCACACATATTCCGTCTCTCTCTCTCTCTCTCTCTCTCTCTCTCTCTCTCTCTCTCTCTCTCTCTCTCTCTCTCTCTCTCTCTCTCTCTCTCTCTCTCTCTCTTCCTACTTGCTTCTCTGTGCCTACATATTCCAACTATATTGCTGGTTTTCTGATTTTAACACAACCACTGGGTGATTTGATCCTCAAATACGTTGTATAACAATCAACCTTACTGCCTCTATTTCAGAGGGAACAGTATGAGTGAAGCCTCGTATTTGTAGACCTACCTACTCCACATACCTCATGTGGTATGTCACAGGCAGTTTTCCAGCCTCTCTTTATTTTATTTTATAGTTAATTTTTTACTCTCTCTCTCTCTCTCTCTCTCTCTCTCTCTCTCTCTCTCTCTCTCTCTCTCTCTCTCTCTCTCTCTCCTAATAATCTTGCTTCTCTGTGCCTACCCACACCATGTGTATTACCAGTGGTTGGGTCTTATGCAGCCCCTATAAAAAAAGCACTGGACGATTTTGATTTTTAAATACGGTGTGTAACAATCAACGTTACTGGCTCTAGTTCATAGGGAACAGTATGAGTGAAGCCTCGTATGTGTATACCGACCCATCCACATTCCTCATGCGGCATGTCGCAGACAGCTTTCCAACCTCTCTCTCTCGCTCTCTCTCTCTCTCTCTCTTTCTCTCTCTCCCCCTCTCTCTCCTTACATCTTGCTTCTCTGTGTCTACCTACTTCACGTGTATTGCCAGTGGTTGGATCTTATACAGCCCCAATAACTCAAGCACTGGGCGAGTAGATCCTTAAATATGTTGTAAAACAATCAACCATACTGACTATTTCATAGGGTACAGTATGAGTGAAACGTCGTACGTGTGGACCGACGTACTCCGCATAACTCATGTGGTATATCACAGGCACTTTTCTCTCTCTCTCTCTCTCTCTCTCTCTCTCTCTCTCTCTCTCTCTCTCTCTCTCTCTCTCTCTCTCTCTCTTCTTACATATACTTTACACATGCCCACATACACTAGCATTTTGTCTGTTGAGGTGTGTCTAGGTATGTATGCGCGTTCACGCATATCAGTCCACCTAGACTGTCGTAAGTTATCCCTTCTTACTTTAGTGTCGTCCCTGGAGTGAGGGGAATCAACACCCACATTTTTATTATCCCAATATTATTGTCCTAGAGAAACCACCAGACTCCGTCCACAAAACTCGTCGGTCTGTCGACACCTCTTTCTTACTCTCACTCACCCATAGATCATGCCCCCTCTCACCCTTCCCCAACACAACATACTCAACAACTCTAGCTCTAACAAATAAATACAAAATAATTTATTAAGCAAAGAGTATGTGTGTGAGAAGTGTGTGTGTGTAATGTGTAGAATGTGTGTCGAATATTCTAGTGTGTGCAAACTTAGACCAAGTAGCTGAAGAGCCCAGCCCGATCATCCCGGAAAGGATCACACCACATCTTCATTCAGTCCACATTACTCTCACCAAGGAATGTGTCCCTCCTGCTAGATGTAGACTTCCACCGGTCGCTGCTTGATCACTCATATACCTAGTCACAGTTTAACACTGATCCTGCCTGGATCACACACCGTTATTACATGTCCCTATTGTTCTTAGACTTATAACATCCTTGTCTAGTGAGGACACGAAAATACTGTTCCTTGAACTAAATGTAATTCCTGTCTAAAGTTTCTACTGCTCACAAGACCACTGTTTTAATAACTTCCTAATCAGTTTATACTGTTCTATTCCCATGTGATGTGGAAAAAGAGTACCTATTAGTCTTTTCACCTGTCGTGTGAAAACATAATGCCCACTGGACTTTTCCCATGTGGTGTAAAAAAAAAAAACAATTCTATTGTTCTGTTCACATGTGATGTTTGAAACATTAATCTCACGATTTTTCCTTCTCCAAAATGATGCGGAAAAACCAATCTCTAGTATTCTGCTAACGTGTGACGTTTAATAAATACTCTCACGATTGTTCCTTTAAACCCCTTTCATCATGGGCCCAGTGCAAAAGTTGCTGACTAACTGCCTGCACTAAGGTCTCCATTCTCAGTGACTTGAGTGACCTAAGGGAACCTGTAAAAGAGATAACAATACACTTGGTGAGAGCACCTGTCCCTGACCTCCATTGGATGGGGGTAGGCTGACATCCTCACTCAGATACATGACAGTGAACCAACTCTGTCATGGGCAGAGGAGCTCTTCACTCCGGTCTGCGGTGGGTTAAGACCAGGACAGAGCAAAATGCAAAGTGTAGACCCCCAGCAGACCTCACTGGAAGATCCCACCATTGGACATTCTCCCCATCCCCAATCTCCCCAAATATCATCCCATTTCACTATTCCCCATCAGCGGAGCCACTTGCCTTCTTACACTAGTTAATCTTAACAATGCGACTGCCTATTGTCGCTGATATTCCTTGACTACCTAACCACAATGCAACAACACTATGTTATAGTTCTAAACTATATTTCTAAGCTATTCCACATTAATTATAGCTAGATGCAATCCTTAAAATACCTTATGCCGTCCTGACTCAATCTCTGAATCGAATTCACAATTTGCCATAAAAAACACATGTTAAGCAAAACCGAACACATGCGATTCTATTCAACACGGATCGAGCCAGCTATCACTTCTGCCTACTTCAACTGTTTGAGCTACACTAGCCAAAAACAAATCATGTTTTTGTCACCAAGAGCTGGGAGTGTTCTAGTGAAGTTCTTTTGATGTCAACACATCAGATGATTCCAAGGGCAGACTATCCATTTCAGAATAAGATCTTATCTCCCTTGTTTTTAATCAATGTCACCAGTGGTCTCTCCCTGTCCTGACAACCAACACAGCTAGCGTCTGTCTTTGATTCCGCTGGTCGGCAAAATAACCTTGACATATTTTCTGTCTACCCAAAACTTCTCAAGGTCCACGGTGCCGTTTGATCTACCTGCCACTTGTAAACAACTACAGCTGTTACTCTGACTGTCCTTGGTATTTTTGACATCTGATTGTAACTTGGAGTGAATTCACGACATAGCACGTCTTAAGAGAGTAGTCCATCTCACTCTTTTCCATTGCAAGTTTAATCCAGATGATTCATTCCTCTTCTTCAGGAGCTGGATGTCTTGACAAGAAGTCCGCTCCAACATTTTCCTTCCCAGGAATATATTCCACTGTGAAATTGTAAGGTTGAAGTAACAACGACCAACTCATCAAACGGGCGTTGAGCTTCTGAGAAGTAGCCAGGAACATCAAGGGCTGATGATCCGACTGGACCCGAAACTTAACTCCATACAAATAGGGCTTGGAATTTTTGCCCGGCCCATACGAGAGACAAGCACTCTCTCTCTCGACGGTCGAATAATTCCTCTCAGCCTGGAGAAGTTTCTTACTTGCGTATGCCACAGGTTTCAAAACCGAAGCATCGTCTTTTCCTTACTGTAACAAAGCTGACCCAATCCCAATCCCACTCGCATCCGTTCTCAACACAAATGGTTTGGAAAGGTCAGGGAGCTGTAATACAGGCTTGCTGACCAAGGCCTCCTTTAACTGACTATAGGCAGTCTCACATTCTGGTGTCCAAATGATTTGGTCCGGGAATCCCTTTTTCAAGGTTTCCGTCAACGGGGCTCCCATTTCAATAAAATGTGGGATGAATTTTTGGTAAAACCAACATAACGAGAGAAAGAATCTCACATCCTTCTTCGTTTTTGGCCTTGGTGCATTTCTGATTTTCTCCAGGTTCTTTTCTTCTGGGACAATGTGTCCTGGAGTGATGGTGTGACCTAGAAATTCCAGAGTCTGGTAACCAATCATGCACTTGGTTGGGCGAGCGGTATGCCCTGCTTCTCTGAGTCTATTAAACACTCTCTCTAAGGATTGCAAGTGGTCATCCTAGCTGTCACTGGAAATCAGAATATCATCCATGAATGAGATGATGGCCGGATCCTGTAAAGGATCTAGTAAAGTCCTCATCATGCGTGTAAACACACTAGGTGCATTGCTGAGTCCAAAGGGCATGACCTTGAATTCGTAGTGTCCACTGGGTGTACTGAAGGCCAACAGTGGTCCAATCTCCGGTTTGACTGGTATCTGATAGTACCCCCGACTCAGATCTACCTTTGAAAAGTACCGAGCCTTATGGAGCCTAGCGAATAACTGAGTTGGATTCGGCAAAGGTTCCACCTGAAATTGTGTATGACTGTTCAGAAGTCGGTAATCTATACACAACCGGTGTTCTCCACTTGGTTTGCGTAACAAAACTACCCCCGCATTGTATGGGGATGTGGATGGCGCAATCATGTCATCCTCCAGCAGTTTTTGTATTCCTCCTCCAGGGCCTTTTCTTTAGAGAATGGCACTGGGTAAACCTTTTGGCGAACAGGCTCTTGGATGGTCAACGTCATCTCGTACTCCACCAACCTCGTTCGTCCTGGTTTATCAGTCAGTATCTCCTGACGAGACTCGAGAACCTGGGTTATCCTTTCCCTCTCCTGGGAGGTCAGATCAGGGTTCACTTGCACATCCCTATAGGTTTCCTGGTGTACCAAGGGATATTCCCTGCCCTCGTTGGTTCCCACTTCAGTCTCCACTGCAACTGCCATTGCCATGAGGTGAGCTGCCTTGTCTCCGGGTCTCTCTTCGTATTTCCGCAAGAGATTGATATGGAAAATCTTCGACTTTCCCCGGATCCGGATCTGATAGTTGGTTCTGGATATCACCCTTTCCACGGGATATGGTCCTTGCCAACCTATCTCCAGTTTGTTGTTTCCCGTTGGGAGTAGCAACAAAACTTTGTCTCCCACCTCTAGAGATCTGTCTTTAGACCTACGGTTGTAGTAAGCCGCATGTCTTTTTCTGGCTTTTTTCAAGTTTTGATTTGCCAGAGTCCATCCCTTGTGAAGTTTTTCTTTCAGTTCCTCCACATATTTGTAAGAAGAGATCACTTCTTCTGACGTCCCCTCTTCAGTCCAACTCCTCAACATGGCTTCCAACGGTCATTTGATTGGACGACCAAACAGCAACGTAGCGGGTGGTAGTCCTGTTGAGCCATGAGGAACTTCCCGATATGAAAAGAGTGCTGCTGGGATATATTCATCCCACCTATCAGGTTTTTCCTGTGCCAGTTTCCTGAGCATTGTCATCAACGTGCCGTTGAAACGCTCTACTTGTCCATTGGCTTGAGGGTGGTATGTATGTGGTTAGAGTGGAACATCCTAAATACCTCCTCCATGAGTTTTCCACAAAACTGAGACCCATTGTCCATCAGAATTTGATCAGGGAAGCCTAATCTGGTAAAGGCCTCCATCAGTGCGTCCGCCACTTGTTTCGAGTCAATCGTGGTCAACGGTATGGCTTCACCCCACATTGTACAGCAATCCACCATTGTGAGAATATACATGTTCCTCTTCCTCGTCCTGGGAAGTGGACCCACGATATCGATGGCTACCCTCTCGAAAGGAGAGTTCATGATGGGCATCTCACCCAAGACTACCGGTGCTGTCCAGTGTTTCGGTGCCACCCTCTGGCACTCAGGGTATGACTTCACATACCGACGCACATCATCTGTCATTCCCAGCCAATAGTAGTGGCAGGAAATTCGCTGCATGGTGGCGGCAATACCCATGTGTCCACTAAAGGAGATGGTATGCCCCATATGAAGAATCTGGGACCGGTGAGCTTTCGGGACGACCAACTGACCGAATAGGTTGTCTCCCCTTCCGGCTCTCCTGTAGAGTATCCTATTCTTCATGTAGTACTGCCCCCGTCCTGGTGGATCAGCACTTCTCTGCAGCTTTTTGTAGCAAGGACGTAAAGTAGCATCCTCACTCTGGGCAGTTCGTAGCTCCCCCGGCATTGGGTTAGTCACAATTGCTTCTGCCTCTTCCGTTCTTGTCCGAGAGCGAGTCTGTATTGCTCCCATATGGATTGTCTCCCTGGGCATTCCCAGAAAGACATACCGGCAACCGAGGATGACGGGAAAAATGGGATCGGTCAATACAGCAGCCTTGATTGTGCCGGTGACATACCTTGACCGAATCTCCACATTAGCAATGGGCAACTTCATGGCTACAGCACTCTTCTGTGCAGGCGGTATCTCCATGGTCTCACCTATGAATTGTTCTGGATGTACCAGATCCGCAGAAATCACGGCCTCCCCCTCCAGTCCTGTGTCGTACAAACACTCCACTTGACGACCGTTAACCTCTACCAATCCCACTACAGGTGGTTTATCCTAGTCTGGAGTCTCTTCCTCGGCCTCGACCTGTTCAGTGGACTTCACCTTAGGTTCCACTGGGCACACGACGAAATGAGAGTCTCCTGACTTTTCCCTGCAATCAATAGCATTGTGCGTGTTTGACTTGCAGTTTTTGCACCATTTCCCTGTCCTAGAATTTCTAGTGCCGGACTTGAGTGAGCTCTCCTGGTGGCGAGCTTCCTTGTTGACCTTGGCATTTTCAGTGACAACCTCCTTGGAAGTCACTTTACATGCTGCGAAGTGAGGGCTCTTAGCCTTCGATTTGCAGTCCCTCGTATTGTGAGAGGGTGACTTACAAATTGAACACCATTTCTCCGACCACTGTTGTTTTCGTGTAGAGCTTGAAGTGCTCTTGCTTCCCTCCTTCGTCTTCTCTGAACTATCCTCTGATTTTTGTACATAAGGTTCCCCCTTTTTGGTTCCCAAGTTTTTGGCTTTCTTCTTGTCATGTTTCTCCTGACTTTTGGTGTTGTGGAAAGGTTTTCCCCTGCCTCCCCATGTACCTCGACGAACCGTTCTGCTAATTTTGTCACGAGGTCAATACGTTCCGCTCCTTGTTCTCCCAGGAATGTCCTGAGAGGTTTCGACATTTGCTTCTTCAGCTGGTCGACCACCATGAGCTCTTCCAGACTCTCATAGTCATGTGCCAACCCAGCCAAATCTATCCCTTGTGGAGATAGGATTTTAGACGCAAACTGTAAGCAGCAAACAACTCCCCCGGTTCTCGTTTCGCTGCTCGAAATTTTTTCCGGTAGGTATGTGACGTAACCTCGAATCGTTTCAGCAGAGCCGTCTTCAATTCGTCATAATTGTTCTCATGTCCTGGTGGCAGGCGAGACTAAACCTCGTAGCCGGTCCCTCGTAATCCCTGGGATAGCTTGAGATTCCATTTGTTACGCTCCAGACCCATAGCAACGGACATGGCCTCGAAGCGTTGAAGGTACTGGTCAATCTTCTCTTTGTCCTCCTCGTAGATCGCTAGAGGGAACTTCATAGCATGATAACTATGCCCCCTACTGGTGTTGAGCCTGGGAAGGAGGAACCTCCAACTGCTCCCTCAGTTTCCCCATTAGATTGACTCTTCAACTCGAGTTCCCTCATCCGGTACTCGTGCTCCCTTTTCTGAGCTTCTTGCTCCGCTTCCCTTTCCGAGCAGCTTCCTCAATTTCAAGTTTCCTAGCTGCCTGACCAGCTTCAAATTCCAGTTTCATGGCTGCCTGTTCTAACTCCATCCTTCTCAATTCCAACTCGGTCATTCGATCTTCCCTTTCTGCTTGACGAAACTCCCTCTCCACCTCCTGTATGTAATCTGTTAGGGCAGAACCCGACAAACCCATTTCTTCCCCTTTTGCTCTTAGTTCTGCCGCAGTTAGTTTAGGAGTGGCCATTTTTCAGAGAGGTAAGTCAGCAGATAGAGTGCAGATTATCTCCAAGAGGAATATATATATATAATGAACAATTACAATTAATCTATATAATTAAGACCACAATACAACACAATCACTCAGTGACAAGAGCAGAATCAGGACCACAGACCTATGCAGACGTGTGAAGTGTGAACAGGTAAGATATGTGTCTTAACCCCTATCCACATTCACTCTAGCTGGATTCTCTCTCTCTCTCTAACAATATCTCCGTCCTTTAACCAAAGATCTCGTGTCTAAAGATCCCGTTGTCAGAAGATCCCGCTGTCAAAGATCACGTTTACGAGAGATCCCGCTGTCCAAGGATCACGTTTACGGGAGATCCCACGGTCCAAATATCCCGTTTACGAGCCCCCAATAAATGTCGTAAGTTATCCCTTCTTACTTTAGTGTCGTCCCTGGAGTGAGGGGAATCAACACCCACATTTTTATTATCCCAATTATTGTCCTAGAGAAACCACCAGACTCCGTCCACAAAACTCGTCGGTCTGTCGACACCTCTTTCTTACTCTCACTCACCCATAGATCATGCCCCCTCTCACCCTTCCCCAACACAACATACTCAACAACTCTAGCTCTAACAAATAAATACAAAATAATTTATTAAGCAAAGAGTATGTGTGTGAGAAGTGTGTGTGTGTGTACTGTGTAGAATGTGTGTCGAATATTCTAGTGTGTGCAAACTTAGACCAAGTAGCTGAAGAGCCCAGCCCGATCACCCCGGAAAGGATCACACCACATCTTCATTCAGTCCACATTACTCTCACCAAGGAATGTGTCCCCCCTGCTAGATGTAGACTTCCACCGGTCGCTGCTTGATCACTCATATACCTAGTCACAGTTTAACACTGATCCTGCCTGGATCACACACCGTTATTGCATGTCCCTATTGCTCTTAGACTTATAACATCCTTGTCTAGTGAGGACACGAAAATACTGTTCATGAACTAAATGTAATTCCTGTCTAAAGTTTCTACTGCTCACACGACCACTGTTTTAATAACTTCCTAATCAGTTTATACTGTTCTATTCCCATGTCATGTGGAAAAAGAGTACCTATTAGTCTTTTCACCTGTCGTGTGAAAACATAATGCCCACTGGACTTTTCCCATGTGGTGTAAAAAAAACAAAAAACAATTCTATTGTTCTGTTCACATGTGATGTTTGAAACATTAATCTCACGATTTTTCCTTCTCCAAAATGATGCGAAAAAACCAATCTCTAGTATTCTGTTAACGTGTGACGTTTAATAAATACTCTCACGATTGTTCCTTTAAACCCCTTTCATCATGGGCCCAGTGAAAAAGTTGCTGACTAACTGCCTGCACTAAGGTCTCCATTCTCAGTGACGTGAGTGACCTAAGGGAACCTGTAAAAGAGATAACAATACACTTGGGGAGAGCACCTGTCCCTGACCTCCATTGGATGGGGGTAGGCTGACATCCTCACTCAGATACATGACAGTGAACCAACTCTGTCATGGGCAGAGGAGCTCTTCACTCCGGTCTGCGGTGTGTTAAGACCAGGACAGAGCAAAATGCAAAGTGTAGACCCCCAGCAGACCTCACTGGAAGATCCCACCATTGGACATTCTCCCCATCCCCAGTCTCCCCAAATATCATCCCATTTCACTATTCCCCATCAGCGGAGCCACTTGCCTTCTTACACTAGTTAATCTTAACAATGCGACTGCCTATTGTCGCTGATATTCCTTGACTACCTAACCACAATGCAACAACACTATGTTATAGTTCTAAACTATATTTCTAAGCTATTCCACATTAATTATAGCTAGATGCAATCCTTAAAATACCTTATGCCGTCCTGACTCAATCTCTGAATCGAATTCACAATTTGCCATAAAAGACACATGTTAAGCAAAACCGAACACATGCGATTCTATTCAACACGGATCGAGCCAGCTATCACTTCTGCCTACTTCAACTGTTTGAGCTACACTAGCCAAAAACAATCATGTTTTTGTCACCAAGAGCTGGGAGTGTTCTAGTGAAGTACTTTTGATGTCAACACATCAGATGATTCCAAGGGCAGACTATCCATTTCAGAATAAGATCTTATCTCCCTTGATTTTAATCAATGTCACCAGTGGTCTCTCCCTGTCCTGACAACCAACACAGCTAGCGTCTGTCTTTGATTCCGGGAGACCGGGAGAGCATTCTGAGTAGAACCCAGTCAATGACATATCTTGGCGTGAGGCTTGATCGTAGCCTGTCCTTCAAAGATCATGTCGACTATGTCATAACGAAGGCTCGAAAAGGTTTGGCAGCAATGAGAGTCATGGCGACTGCCAATATCGAGCAAAGACTGCTATTACTTCTGTTCCAAGGACTTGTGCTTTCACGCATCGAGTATGCCCTGGCCATCCTCACTGTCAGCCCTACACAGATTGGAAGACTTGAAAAGGTACAAAACGAAGCCATGCTCATCATTTTGGGCTGCACGAGAGACACCAGCTGTGTAGCAATGAGATATCCTCCTTGACTTCCCGACAATGGAACACAGGATCAAGATCTGGAGAGCTCGTGCATACTTAAAAATAAGTGCAGATGAGCAGCACCCTCTGCATGACGCTGTATTCAGAGAAAAGGGTGACAGGCTAAAGAGGGGCAAATCATGGATGGGTCGGGCGGAAGATGTCGTCGGACAGGTCTGCAGTCTTACCAGTATCAACCCCGGCAAGGAATGGGTGCCGGTGCCTCCAGCTTTTAAGTGTACCTTCTCCTGCATTATCACACTCGACAGACGCTGCAGAGAGCAGAACCCTGCCGCTGTCAATGCAGAGGTTAACGCGCTCATCTATGATCACTCAGATAGCCCCGAAGTGCTCATCTATACAGATGGATCTGTTGTAAAGCAGCAGAGAAGTGCGTGGGCATTTACAGCCCGTTCAGCGGGCCGAACCGTTCAAGAATCCAGTGGTGCCCACTCTATGACCACGAGCAGCATGACGATGGAGGTGATGGCAGTTACACAGGCTTTCATATGGCTGGAATCACAGCATTATACCAACGTGTGTGTACTAAGTGATTCAATGAGCATGATTCAGAAGGTCGAAGCTGGATCTGTACGTAGACAGTGGACTGAGTCGCTGCGGAAGTCTGTTGTCCGCAAAGTCACCTTCATCTTCGTCCCGGGACATGCGGGAGTCGAGGGAAATGAACGAGCTGATAAATTGGCTGGCTCTGAACCCCCTGTAGATGGCCAGCCCATGGATCGTGCCGATGTCATTAACGCCCTTAAAGATATGGCGAGAACAGAGGATTTTGACGCCAGTGATTCCACATCGCTTTCCAGGATGAAAGACCTGGGAGTAAGAATCGGCACAGCCAGACGCGAGAGGTACATCGGGAAAACAAAGCGCCTCGTCAACCAACACAGAACTGGCACTATTAGCCACCGGACGCTGATGCATATGCTGGGGGGAGGATCTGAGCACCTATGGACATGTCCGGAGTGCAACGAAGATACCCCAACTGATAACTGATAACTGATAACTGATTTGATTCCGATGGTCGGCAAAATAACCTTGACATATTTTCTGTCTACCCAAGACTTCTCAAGGTCCATGGTGCCGTTTGACCTACCTGCCACTTGTAAACAACTACAGCTGTTACTCTGACTGTCCTTGGTATTTTTGACATCTGATTGTAACTTGGAGTGAATTCACAACACAGACTTTAAGACTCTCCCCTATAATAACACAATGGGGTTTTGGTTAGTACCACCTTCAATCTTGCGCGCCTCATACTTCACTAATACTTCCACTGTGATTGCTCTGATACCCTTACCAGACCAGTTACCGTCCTCCTACCCCCCCCCCCCCTTTCTTCTATGTGCTCACTGAACCGTAACACCCAGCACCGGGTATCAGAATACATCGGAGATTTTCTTAGTCACTTACAGATCCGAACGGTGAGGTGAGTATGAACCTTTTCTCTATTAACATTTTTTCCATTAAACATTTTCTTCAACTAACATTCTTTTCAATTAACATTTTGATTTATTTGGTTATTTCGGGATTTGAAATTTAAATATTGAGCACAACCCACTACTGGCAACGCTGATCGTATTCTGGTATGAACCTAAGGCCTATCCACGTCAATATGGAAGCACTATACTCGAGTTTCGCCCTCGTTTGAGCTCGTCAGTAGTGCATATCCCTGACCGGATCCCGAAACAAGCCCCGGATCACTGGCGTGTGAAGCGGGTGTGTAACCACGCGGCACACGT
This sequence comes from Cepaea nemoralis, assembly GCA_014155875.1. NCBI lineage: Eukaryota > Metazoa > Mollusca > Gastropoda > Stylommatophora > Helicidae > Cepaea > Cepaea nemoralis. The sequence goes on along the minus strand of JACEFZ010018737.1, from coordinate 92,702 downwards.
TGGACACAGCCAAATTATCATAACAGAATATCACAACGTCACCCATCGTAGGCTATGCTCAAGATTGCCCAATCGCCGCGACTGACGTTCGTCAATCGATGTGGACCCGAAACGATCAGGACTTCTCACTGGCAAGGAACACCAGGCCTCCTAAATCCAATGAGCAATAATCAAATTGATTTATTTGGTTATTTCGGGATTTGAAATTTAAATATTGAGCACAACCCACTACTGGCAACGCTGATCGTATTCTGGTATGAACCTAAGGCCTATCCACGACAATATGGAAGCACTATAATCGAGTTTCGCCCTCGTTTGAGCTCGTCAGTAGTGCATATCCCTGACCGGATCCGGAAACAAGCCCCGGATCACTGGCGTGTGAAGCGGGTGTGTAACCACGCGGCACACGTTGGACACACAGCCAAATTATCATAACAGAATATCACAACGTCACCCATTGTAGGCTATGCTCAAGATTGCCCAATCGCCGCGACTGACGTCCGTCAATCGATGTGGACCCGAAACGATCAGGACTTCTTACTGCGAAACTCGAGTATAGTGCTTCCATATTGACGTGGATAGGCCTTAGGTTCATACCAGAATACGATCAGCGTTGCCAGTAGTGGGTTGTGCTCAATATTTAAATTAACATGTTGTTCAATTCTCATTTTCTCTTCATTGCTTCCATTTTTCCATGTTTTTGTTCTTCTCGTCCTGTCGTCACCTTCTGATGTAGTCACAAGAGATCTCCTTGACTGTATGTTGTGTTTGTGAATGTGTTTGTTTGCTGATGAAGGCTAATCGTCGCAACGTTCTGTATGTGTCTTAACTCTGTTATGTAAAGCTGCACTACTTTGTGTCATTTTATATTGTTTAATGTGTGCATTGCATTATTTGTACCTTTTCCTTCAATAAATTCATACTGTCCCTCGACAATTTGCATCCTTATTTTCCTTTTTGCTCTTCACTTTATTAATTATGAGTAGAAGTTTTGTGACGTAGTTTATAGGCTCATATACGGAAATATTAACATGCAATTGCTCCTGAACTATTTGGTAGTAATATAAATACAGATTTCAGCATACCGCTAGGAATGTATCCACTGTTGTAAATTCCATTCAACATTTTAGTTAATATTTCTACTCCACATTCCCCCACTACTACTAATTCTTCTACTGAGATTCCATCTGGCCCAGCTGTTTTTCTTTTCATCATGTTTGATAGCGTCAGTTTCTTCTTCATTTAGAATAGGTGAATCTTCTGAGATACTTTCTTCTAAATCGCGTTTCGTATAATGTATTCTACGTACAAAGCATGAATTATCAAATATATCAAGGCACTAGTACTTAGGCTGTTCCAGCTAATTGTGTGCAACCTGAAAAACGTCATTTTAAATTTGTAATTACCTAATTTATAATTTTTTTTTCGTAATTTGTAATTACCTATCCGGTCTCCGTGGCCAAAAGGCTTCCGAACGCGGTTAGTGAGCCGCTTACCAGGCGTTCGAAACGCCGATTTGTGCAGCAGACCGTGTCGCGTTGTATTATAACATATTGGTAAGGAAGCCAGTCGATCAGAAAGCAATGGCAAACTACTGAACGTAAAATTTGCCTAATACATCAACAGGAGCTGAAAAATGCTGGTGTCGACTGCAAGGGGTATGCAACATTATTTTTTTTTAAAAAATTACCTAATGCTCCACATTCGACACAATATCAATATCAATGACTGTGTTTTAAGAATGTCCATCAAAGTACAATTAATTTATTCACTCCAAATGATATTTAACTCTACAAAATGCGCCTGACGTGACGCAGCGAAATATGCCAGGCAATAAATCGTGCAACATATTGTTTGTGGCATCTGTGTGTAAATAACTTTTTTTTAAACGTCGCATTCCGTTGCAGGACTTTGCAGTCATCCCTAGGTTGAATTTCTTGGCTATTTTACGTACATCAAAGGCAATGCCATTGCTTTCTGTACGATAAGTTACCGTTGAAGTCCAACTTAATGGTGGTGTAGGGATTGAACCACCTACCCCGCCAACAGTGCACCGGTAGTTTAAGAGTGAGAGTTCTTACCCTTCCGGCCAGGTCAGCGTCTGTCAGCTACTGACTTCTGCTAACGCAGCTCTTTCTCCGCCGTACAGCTTTCTGTTGTACTCATTCCATCTCTCAATAGAGTACCTTCTTCCAGTAATGCCTTTTCTATGTTTGATTTCAAACATCCTATAAATCAACAAGGTTCCGTCTCCATAATAAAGGTTGGCTCCACTGGATCTACAACACTGCCTGTCTCTCGTTTTCATTGTAGATTCTGTCAGACCGCTGTTCGTCCATCTTGTGATGTTATCTTCGCACTTATAAGGTTGTCTACTTCTTGCCTTCAACCTGACCCTTCAGTGTGTGTGTGTGTGTGTGTGTGGTGGGGGGGGTGGGTGGTGGGTGCGTGTTTGTTTGTGTGTGTGTGTGTTGGTGGGTGCGTGGGTGCGTGGGTGGGTGCGTGCGTGCGTGCGTGTGTGTGTGTGACATTTGCGAATACAACATATGCTTTAATATACACATGATAATTATTATTGTGGCGCAGTAGGGATATCCCCTATCAAAGGTGAAGTAAGGTGCCTCCTTCCCTCCACCAGCCTACCCTTGGGGAAGGTGGAGTATCCGTTTACCCGCACCTCCATTCCCGATCAGGGTTACATGAAGCCATGTGTGCACGTGGTGGAAGTTGAAGAGCAGCCGACAGATCGTTGTAGGTTATGGTCTCCAGTTTCATAACGGTAGGAAGAAGATCTTTTTTTTATGGGAGACATAGAAAATCATCTTTTGCATTTCATCGAAAATCAGAGAAACGGTGTAAATGGGTGCTCCATAGGAGCAGCCTCGTCCGGTAGGGGTAGTCATATGCACCAGGTGACTCCAGACCATCATTAGGCGACTGAGTGCAAAAGATTACCATAATTGAAAGTAGGAACATGGAATGTTACAATTATGAGTGGGGGTGGAAAAGTTGATCACATTAGGAACGAAATGAGAAGACTGAATATGAACATGTTAGTTATACGAGAGACTACATGGAAAGGAGTGGGCATTATATCATCCGAGGAATATAGCATAATCCAAGTATCTTCAGAGCATCTTTACATCAGATGGCCGAGACAAGAACACAGATCCACGACTCTGGTGATCGTATGAGATAGCGAAACACGACCGCCCACGCTTACCGGCAAGAACAGATACAATGTTTTTAAACTCTAAGAGCCTCTTGGTCTAATCCCACTGTGTGCCTTTCTACATTTTGATTATAGCCAAATTGTTGTCAAACAATCTAAAGTGCTAAATATTGAGGTTTATAGGCCTTTAACAAGCCTGTCAAAAATTGAAATGCCGAAATCACGAACAATTGCAACTAATATGACAAAAATTTAAATGAATTATCGAGGAGAAATAAAAAACTGTGTTATAAAATTCTCAGGCATGTAAAATAAAGATGCAACTTTTATAAACGCTTAAAACACAACTTACTATAATTATATTATTATTTATAATGGATACAAGCGTTATTAATTTCTGCAAAGTTTTATAATCATTGAGACAAATACTATAATTTATAAACAAATAATACAATCCTCAACATTTAGTGATGTCCCTTGAAATAAATGTCATACTGTTATGTCCCTTTCCACAATTTAAAAACACTTTTTTCCTTTTAATGTGGTTTTATTTCGGACATTTCTTCTTCTTCTTCTTCCTCATCTTCTTCTTCTTCTTCTTCTTCTTCTTCTTCAGCATTCCGAGCCAATGAGGTTCTTTGCTGCAGATACAATCCGTCTCCATTCGTCTCTCTGGTGGACCTTCTCTTGCCAGTCGATTCCAAGTGCTTGTAGGTCTGTATATACCTCGAGGTCTACGGTCATTTATTTCCTGAGTGTAAGCTAGTTGTGTTTCCCTATTATCTTCCATTCTTTCTATATGCCCCAACCATTGAAGTCTATTAGCCTTCACGATACCAGTGATTAGCGGGGACTTAAACAGATCATAAATGTCTTTGTAGCTTCTTCGTTTCCACTATCCACTGTGTGTATCCCTAATGGGCCAAAAGATGCGTCTTAAGACTTTGTTCTCAAAGGTTTGTAACAAGGCTTCGTCTCCTTTAGTTGTACTCCAGGTTTCAGAGCCGTACAGCACAACTGGTCTGATCAGTGTTTTGTATATTGTGATCTTGGTGTTACGAGATAGCGCATTTGATTTTAGCAGATGTTGTAGTGCATAGTATATCTTATTTCCAGAGTTGATTCTAGCTTGTATTTCTGCCCTTATTATGTTGGAGCAGTTGAAGATTGTACCCAGGTATTTGTATGTTTCCGTTCTTTTAATGATCATATTATCTATTTGTATGTGGCCAGAATAGTGGGAATAAAATTGTACGACAGAATCACCAATGGGGAGCTTATGGAGAGAAGTCAGCGAATCCCAGTAAACAGGAGATGAAGAAAAGATTCTGGCGCTGGATAGTACAAACACTGAGAATACATGAGGACAATATAGCTAGACATTCTCTTGTCTGGAACCCACAAGGCAAACGAAATAGCGAGAGACCTTACAACACATGAAGAAGAGAATTACAGACAGAGATGAATAATATAGAGAGGACATGGAGGAAGCTGTAGGAGATAGCAAAAAATACAACAGCTTTGTGTGGTTTCGATGAAGGCCTATGCCCCAATGAGGAATTAAGGACAGAAGATGATGAGGTAGGGTTTTTTGGAAGGCAAAGACACAAACAACGGCATATACATCTTGAGAACATTAACAGAAAGGAAGATTAGAATGAACAGAGATCTATATTTGTGCTTTATTGTCTACACTAAAATATTGGGTGAAGTGAAAAATGTAGAAATAATTAGAATGGTGGACATTTTAAATGCTGATGGTGATAAAGATCTCAGAATAATACAAACATGTATTTGCAACAAAAGCAGCTATAACAATTAATATCCAGTTCCACATCCCGATCTGTTCAATTTGTACAATGAAATAATAGTAAGGAATATCAGTTGGTGGGCTTAATATAAACAACCTGCGCTATCTGGGTGTCATGGTTTTTACGGCTGAAAATGAAACGCGGTTACAAGAAATGATAAGATATAATTACAACTAAAAGACAAAATAAAGCGCTGGATCTGAATAACAGAAAAACAAAAGTAATTGTCATTGCATAGAAAACATGTGTACCAAAATGCAACATAAAAGTGTAAGGAACACAGTATTTAAGTATGTGAATACTTTAATAAAAGCAGAAGGGAGATGTATTAAGGAAATTAAATGTCGAATAGCACAAGCAAAGGCTTCATAAGATGAGGAATATTCTCTGCAATTTATCTGTTTTAATTGAGATGAATAGCATAGTTCTCAAGAGCTTTATTGAGCCAGTCCTGGTGGAATACCCAAGGAATTATGTGGGAACTACGGTGATGTTGCTAGAGAGTTGTGGTCATAGACCATAACTTTAGGAAGGGAGTAGTAGAGGATGGAAACACACCACGGTGTGGCTAACGCAGTACTGGGGACCGAGTATCCACCGGAATAAGTGGAAAACTCTGCAGCTGAGCAGAGCAGGGCACTCGCTTGTCCTGACAGTCGGAAATGGCTTTCAAAGGCAGAGGTAAAAGACCACCATGTGGATGTGGAAGGCAAGAGGAAACCACTACATTATCTTCCCAAGATTTTATGGCAACACAAATTTCAGAGATAGTGAAAGACGCTAATGGCTGTCTTAGGACATCCTCGTCCGGTAGGGACAGTCGTGAGCCACAGGTGACACCAGACCGTCATCCAGCTACTGATAACAAAACTATAATTAAACTAAATAAATTTAGAGTAGGAACATGGAATGTTAGGATCTATTAGATAGATAGATAGATAGATAGATAGACAGACAGACAGACAGACAGACAGACAGACAGACAGACAGACAGACAGACAGACAGACAGACAGACAGACAGACAGACAGACAGACAGACAGACAGACAGACAGATAGATAGATAGATAGATAGATAGATAGATAGATAGATAGATAGATAGATAGATAGATAGATAGATAGATAGATAGATAGATAGATAGATAGATAGATAGATAGATAGATAGATAGATAGATCCCCGCAACAGACTAGGCGAAGCCGGGCCGGGTCAGATAATATATATATATATATATATATATATATATATATATATATATATATATATATATATATATATATATATATATATATATATATATATATTAAAAACAATAAGAGTGTTGTGTCTTTTAACGTGGCCGAAATATTTAACGAGCCTCTTTTTCTATTTCTTTCATTAACACCTGGTTTAAGCAACACCCTAGAAGATTATGGACATGGAGGAGTCCTGATAGCAGGATCAGAAACCAGATTGACTACATTCTGATTAGCAGAAAATTTAGAAACGCACTAACAGTAGCAAAAACAGTTCCCAGTGCTGATTGTTATCGTGACCACAGACTACTTACAGGAACATTGAGGATAAAGCTGAAGAAAGTTAAGTGTATAACAGGAACCACTAAATATGATTTGTTTACATTGAGTAATGACAAGGAACTACAAAACAAATTCAACGTATAAGTACAGAACAGATTTGATATATTGTCTGATCTAGAGATATTATTCCAGGATGTGAATGATCAATGGGAAATGTTAAAGAATTCAATCAATTTGGCTGCAGAAACAACTACACCTAAATTAACGAAGGTGGGTCGTAAGAAATGGATGACTGAAGAAATTTTACACCTAATGGAAACAAGAAGACTCAACAAAAATAATCCTGCCAAATATGAAGAAATTCACAGACAAGTCAAAATATTATGTAGGAAGGCAAAAGAATCATGGCTTGAGGAAAAGTGCTTAGAAATTGAAAAACAACACAACAGTCAAAATACCAAATTAGTGCACAAAAGAATTCAGGAACTTACTAATAAAAGAACAAGTACATCAACCGGCTGACTAAAAACTAAAGATGGCAAAATCATAATAGAAAAAGATCAGATTCTACATGTATGGACAGATTATGTGAAAAACCTGTATAATGATAACAGAGAGGAACAGTATGATATTAGATTTAATAACGAAGGCCCACCAATTTTAAAGATGGAGGTTCAAAATGTTCTTACGCATATGAAAGCTGGCAAGGCCCCTGGTGCAGATAACATCACAACAGAAATGCTTTAGAAGAATTTGGACTAGAGCAAGCCACAAGACTGCTGAACACATTATATGATACTGGAGATATACCCTCTGAATTATGTAATTCTGTATTTATTGCAATTCCAAAGAAATCAGGAACCTTGGAATGTGATCAACATAGAACAATTAGTATAATGAGTCACATCACAAAGATTTTGTTACGAATTATCATGCAAAGAGTGAGGAAGAAAATACAACCTGAAATAGAGGAAGAACAATGCGGGTTTGTAGAAGGAAAGGGTACAGTAAATGCTGTGTATATGCTGCGAACAGTTATTGAACGTGCTATAGAAGTAAACAAGGAAGTACATCTTTGCTTTATTGACCACACAAAGGCTTTTGATAGAGTTAGACATGTCAACATGGTGGATATGCTTTTAGATCTAAAAATTGATGGGAAAGACTTATAAAAAACATATATTGGAAACAACAAGCTGCCATAAGGATTGATAATGAAGTGGGACAATATCAACCTATTAAGAGAGGTGTTAGGCAGGGATGTGTAATGTCTCCAGATCTTTTTTCCCTATACCGTGAACATATTTTCAGAAATGTAGAAGACATAAATGGAATCAGCATTGGAGGACGAAACATAAATAACATTAGATATGCAGATGATACAGTATTGATTGCAGACAATGCACAGGATCTGCAACAATTAGTAGACGCGGTTGTTGTCCACAGTGAGCAGATGGGGTTGGAATTAAATTGTAAGAAGACACAGGTTATGGTCGTCACTAGGAAGAACGAAGTACCACAATGTAATATACAAGTAAATGGGAATATTCTTCAACAAGTGAATCGGTACAATTATCTCGGAACAGTCATAACATCTGATGGGAGATGCCTTGAAGAGATTAGAACAAGAATCACCATGGTGAAAGTAGCCTTTAGCAAGATGAAAAACATTCTGACCAATAAAAAGATGTCAATTGAAACGAGAAAAAGAGTGTTGAGGGGATACATAGAGCCTGTTCTTTTGTATGGATGTGAAACTTGGACAATGTGCAGTCAAGCTGAAAAACATCTGATGGCTGCAGAAATGTGGTTTCTGAGGAAAATGCAAAGAATATCATGGACAGATAGAAAAACCAATGACCAAGTACTACAGGAGACAAACGAAAATCGTAGATTGATTAGAGAAATTAGACGTAGACAGTCAAAATTTTTTGGACATGTTATGAGAAGAAATGGACAAGAACTTAGTGACAACTGGCAAGATCGAAGGGAACAGACCAAGAGGAAGACCGAGAGGAAAATATCTGGATGGCTTGGCCACATGGCATGGACGAGACAGGAACACTGAGCTGATCCACGACACTGGTGATCGAGTGAAATGGCGATCATGAGCGCCCACGCTTTCCGGCATGGCACATGATTGATTGATTGATTCATTAACTCTCTTTTCATTTCTTTTTTATCTAGGATCTCTGTTCTTCATTGTGTTTGTTTCCATGAAAACGACATATTCTTCTGTAATCCAAATCTCCAGGGCCTCTGTTGACTTTCTAATTGCTTGTTCATTGTCCAGGCTTCCGCGCCATATGGCAGTGTTGAGTATACATACAATTGTTTAACTGCTTTTTCATTGTCCAGGCTTCTGCGCCATATGGCAGTGTTGAGTATACATACAATTGTTTAACTGCTTGTTCATTGTCCAGGCTTCCGCGCCATATGGCAGTGTTGAGTATACATACAATTATTTAACTGCTTGTTCATTGTCCAGGCTTCTGCGCCATATGGCAGTGTTGAGTATACATACAATTATTTAATTGCTTGTTCATTGTCCAGGCTTCTGCGCCATATGGCAGTGTTGAGTATACATACAATTATTTAACTGCTTGTTCATTGTCCAGGTTTCCGCGCCATATGGCAGTGTTGAGTATACATACAATTATTTAACTGCTTGTTCATTGTCCAGGCTTCTGCGCCATATGGCAGTGTTGAGTATACATACAATTATTTAACTGCTTGTTCATTGTCCAGGCTTCTGCGCCATATGGCAGTGTTGAGTATACATACAATTATTTAACTGCTTGTTCATTGTCCAGGCTTCTGCGCCATATGGCAGTGTTGAGTATACATACAATTATTTAACTGCTTGTTCATTGTCCAGGCTTCTGCGCCATATGGCAGTGTTGAGTATACATACAATTATTTAACTGCTTGTTCATTGTCCAGGCTTCTGCGCCATATGGCAGTGTTGAGTATACATACAATTATTTAACTGCTTGTTCATTGTCCAGGCTTCTGCGCCATATGGCAGTGTTGAGTATACATACAATTATTTAACTGCTTGTTCATTGTCCAGGCTTCTGCGCCATATGGCAGTGTTGAGTATACATACAATTATTTAACTGCTTGTTCATTGTCCAGGCTTCTGCGCCATATGGCAGTGTTGAGTATACATACAATTATTTAACTGCTTGTTCATTGTCCAGGCTTCTGCGCCATATGGCAGTGTTGAGTATACATACAATTATTTAACTGCTTGTTCATTGTCCAGGCTTCTGCGCCATATGGCAGTGTTGAGTATACATACAATTATTTAACTGCTTGTTCATTGTCCAGGCTTCTGCGCCATATGACAGTGTTGAGTATACATACAATTATTTAACTGCTTGTTCATTGTCCAGGCTTCTGCGCCATATGACAGTGTTGAGTATACATACAATTATTTAACTGCTTGTTCATTGTCCAGGCTTCTGCGCCATATGTCAGTGTTGAGTATACATACAATTATTTAACTGCTTGTTCATTGTCCAGGCTTCTGCGCCATATGGCAGTGTTGAGTATACATACAATTATTTAACTGCTTGTTCATTGTCCAGGCTTCTGCGCCATATGGCAGTGTTGAGTATACATACAATTAGTTTAACTGCTTGTTCATTGTCCAGGCTTCTGCGCCATATGGACAGTGTTGAGTATACATACAATTATTTAACTGCTTGTTCATTGTCCAGGCTTCTGCGCCATATGGCAGTGTTGAGTATACATACAATTATTTAACTGCTTGTTCATTGTCCAGGCTTCTGCGCCATATGACAGTGTTGAGTATACATACAATTATTTAACTGCTTGTTCACTTGTCCAGGCTTCTGCGCCATATGTCAGTGTTGAGTATACATACAATTATTTAACTGCTTGTTCATTGTCCAGGCTTCTGCGCCATATGTCAGTGTTGAGTATACATACAATTATTTAACTGCTTGTTCATTGTCCAGGCTTCTGCGCCATATGACAGTGTTGAGTATACATACAATTGTTTAACTGCTTGTTCATTGTCCAGGCTTCTGCGCCATATGGCAGTGTTGAGTATACATACAATTATTTAACTGCTTGTTCATTGTCCAGGCTTCTGCGCCATATGACAGTGTTGAGTATACATACAATTATTTAACTGCTTGTTCATTGTCCAGGCTTCTGCGCCATATGACAGTGTTGAGTATACATACAATTATTTAACTGCTTGTTCATTGTCCAGGCTTCTGCGCCATATGTCAGTGTTGAGTATACATACAATTATTTAACTGCTTGTTCACTGTCCAGGCTTCTGCGCCATATGTCAGTGTTGAGTATACATACAATTATTTAACTGCTTGTTCATTGTCCAGGCTTCTGCGCCATATGTCAGTGTTGAGTATACATACAATTATTTAACTGCTTGTTCATTGTCCAGGCTTCTGCGCCATATGACAGTGTTGAGTATACATACAATTATTTAACTGCTTGTTCATTGTCCAGGCTTCTGCGCCATATGACAGTGTTGAGTATACATACAATTATTTAACTGCTTGTTCATTGTCCAGGCTTCGTGCGCCATATGACAGTGTTGAGTATACATACAATTATTTAACTGCTTGTTCATTGTCCAGGCTTCTGCGCCATATGACAGTGTTGAGTATACATACAATTATTTAACTGCTTGTTCATTGTCCAGGCTTCTGCGCCATATGACAGTGTTGAGTATACATACAATTAGTTTAACTGCTTGTTCATTGTCCAGGCTTCTGCGCCATATGACAGTGTTGAGTATACATACAATTATTTAACTGCTTGTTCATTGTCCAGGCTTCTGCGCCATATGTCAGTGTTGAGTATACATACAATTGTTTAACTGCTTGTTCATTGTCCAGGCTTCTGCGCCATATGACAGTGTTGAGTATACATACAATTATTTAACTGCTTGTTCATTGTCCAGGCTTCTGCGCCATATGACAGTGTTGAGTATACATACTATTTGTGTTTGCCTTTGCTGACTTTGAACCCAAGCCTAGTCCACACGTGCTACTACTTTTAGTGCATCGTACTAATTTATGCGTGTGGATGAGCTTTCCATTTTACCAGTGTCCCTCGCCATTAGGCGATCCCACTCTAACTTCAGAGATACTTGTAATTTACGTCCCCAAATCAAGGACGACAGGTCAACATTTTAGTGCAACTGTCAGGTGTAGGGGTTGACCCCGTTACCTCGGCATTACCGGATGTACGTAACATTTGACAATTCTAATTTTTAATGCGTTGTCAATCTCTATAGAAAAAAACATGGAAAAATAAAATAAATTCTGGTTGTTTACACGTAAATATATCAAATGAATTAATTGTAGCATTACACATATGTCACCAACACGTCCACATGCAACGCTCTGTAAATACACGTACACAAATACTGAACACACGGGACGCATGTAACAACACGAACAATACAAATGCAATCACTACCCTTTCTGCATTGTAAATATTAATATGATCACTACCAACCATTATTACTAGTAAACCCCTTCATCCCCACCCCCGGCCCCCCCCCCCCCCCCACACACACATTTCCCACCATTTTGATACTGTTGTTGTTGATGCTGCTGCCGCCCTCGCCGGTTGGTTCCAACAAGTTTACTGCCATTGTCATCGTTACCGAGTGGTGGTGATGGTATCAACGGGTTTGAAGCCGTTTGGTGAGGGGGTGGCAGGGGAAATAATAACGGTGCACTATCACCTTGTTGTTTGTAATGTTTCCTTACAACCATTTCAAATGTAAAAATGCTCCAATGAATACAATGTTGTAAATTTGCGCATATGTCACCTATACGTCCACATGCAACGCTCTGTAAAAACACGAACAATACACATTGCAACAGTTTTAACACTCAATAAAAGGTTTTTTGCTTTTTTTAAATCAACAATTCTAATCTTAGCCCCACAAGCACAAATCCCGTAAGAGATTGCTTGAAGACAGCACATATTACAGAAGAAACAAATAATTCGATTTAAACATAAAAGATATCACAACTGTAAATGTGTTTATTGAAGGTATTAATAATCTTATAATTATATTATTATTATTGCTACTACCATTGGTATTACATTTCTCATTATTATATGTGAATGTGCAAAATGAAATATATTGGGGGGGGGGGGGGGGGGGGGGGGGGGTCGTGGTCAGGTTTAAATCCTTCCCATTGTATTTGACGCTCAGACACTATCACAACTCTAAACCAATTATCTCCCTGGGAACAGGTCATTCCAATTCCAATTCCAATTTTCAAAACATAATTTCCAAATTCGGCCTCGTTCAACCTGCGTTTTTCAGCTGTGGTTATTGTTGAGGTCCGCGGTTTTTATGGTTCATTCACCCTAATTCTTGTCTTTTGAGTTCTATCTCGGACTGATTATGTTGGTTTGTGTCTGTGACTTCACCTGGGAGGTCGTTCGTCGGCTATCCTTTGTGCTTGTTTGCTCTTGTGGTTCTCTTTGTTGGTGTAGGCTTCTGGCTCATCTCGGTACAGTCCTTATAAGGACTTTTTATTTGGTCTTGTTGCCTCCATTTTTGTGTAGTTTCTGTAGGAGCTTTTCGAAGTTTCCGTTTTCCTCCTTGCGCCTGTTTTCACTTTCGAGTTTGAGTTTCTGCTGCCTTGCGATTTTTTCCTCCGCGGTCAGCGGTCTCTCTCCGACCTCTATGTAGTCCGAATAGTCGGTAAAATCACGTTGCAAGTATGTAGTTGGGTATTCTACCGGTCTCCTGAGTTTCTTGGGTTTCTTCTTTTCTCTTTCTTCCTGGCGCCTGAGTTCCTCCACTCCTGCGTCTGCTAGTAGCTCCTCCAAGGTAGGTTCCCGTGGTCTCTCCGTGCCGTCATCAGGGTGCTCATCTCGGTTTTCTTCGGATGTCTGGCGAGATATTTGTTTCCCTTTGTCTGCCTCGGGCTTCGCGTTTGGGCTGCTGGCTGTAGCTTGCGGTTCAGGCTCGATCTCTTGGTTTTCGTCTTGCGGTTTCTCTGTGAGTTCTTGTATGGTTTCTGTTGGTTTGTTTTGGAAGATTTCCATTTCAGCTCTATGTAGTTCTCTTTCGGTCTTGATCATTTGTAGGATTTCTTCGCTCTCCTTCTTCGTCTCGGCCATGCGTTCCATCTCTTGTTTGATATTTTGCTGTATCTCCTTCATTTCAGCAAGCAGTTTTTCATTGTCGCTGGTTTGTGACGGTGTTAGGAGTAGCTTGACTTGCTTCTTTAGCTCGTCTATTTGGCTTTGCAGTTGAGCTCTTTCCGGTTGTGAGCAACCCGTGGCTGTCTCGCATCTTCCGAATTGCTTCGTTGTATGATGTATCTGTGGTGATGGCGATCTTTAAGACGTCTCTGTGTCTTTGCAGGTACGGACAGCCCAGGTATCTTGCTCCATGTTTGCCCAGGCAGTTGGCGCACTTTCTTTTGTTGTTGGGTGCTCGGAAGTCGGTGTCAAGCTTAGCCAGCGGACACTCTTTGAAGACGTGATGATCGGCGCAGTATCGGCAGATTTCCGTCTTACTGCGACACGTTGCTCTGCTGTGGCCGGCCTTCTGACATCTGGAACATTGAGTGATTTTTGAGATGTATCTCTCTGGCTGATACATTCTCTTGTTGATTGATACTGTGGTCGGCATTTCGCTGCCCTCCGATGTCACCACTGCCAAGGTTGTAGGTATCTTGGAGTAGGTGAGGAGCCCCTCCCCCTTCAAGAATCGAATGTGAAGATTCTCTTCTCGTAGCTGCTTCAGGATTTCTTCATCTGTCAGCTCCACTTGAATCCGCTTGACAACCCATCGGACTGTTTTTGAGTCGGTTTTCCTGACTCTGGTGTCTTTCTCCTCCTTCTTCTCTGCTGTCTTGGGTCTTGTCTGTGGTGGGCTGTCGATCTTCTCCTGGGTAGCTTCAGTAGTAGCTGTAGTTTCATGTTCTTTGTTACAGCTCGCAGGTAGGCTCTCCACGGTGTTCTTCTTGTCGGCTCCCACTCTGCACATCTTGGATACCGCGTTTTTCTTGGTCAGGTCATGGACTCTAATTGCTATTTATAGATCTCCGCTTCTTCTCCCCCAAAAAAGAAATGCCACGGACATTTACACGGCACTAGAGCGTCACTATGTAATTTGCTATCAGGCCAATAAAATCGAGCATGGGATCCTTCACCTCTGAAACTATGTGACCTAGTAATTATAGGGAAGCCACAATTTAATGGGAATGATAATGTAAAGGTTATTATCCAAGCTCACGGTAATCAATGCACTGCTATCTCCAAAAAGCACGAGATAGATCATGATAGAAGGTGTGTGTGTGTGTGTGTGTGTGTGTGTGTGTGTGTGTGTGTGTGTGTGTAAAAGACAAAGAGAGAAAGAGAGATGGACTGGTGAGAGAGACAAAGAGAGAGAGGGGGAGATGGAGAGACAAAGAGAGAGAGACAGAGAGGGAGAGAGACAGAGAGGGAGAGAGACAGAGAGAGACAGAGAGGGAGAGAGAGAGAGAGAGAGAGAGAGAGAGAGAGAGAGAGAGAGAGAGAGAGAGAGAGAGAGATGGACAGGTGTAACATGCATTCCGCTTGTGGAGGTGGAATTGAAGCAATGCATGGAACCAGACGGCCCTAATTCCTCAGGCTCAAAGACCCCTCTGCCATACACCGCAAGGTATATTGGCTGTAAATGACAGTTGACAGTGACAGTATATGCATACATTTGTTTTCTCCAAGCATGTGACTCTTAACACTAACAAACGGCAGCGCTCTGTAATATACACAAACAAAATAAACACCATTACACCTTGTAAATATACATTGCTTTGTAAAATAAACGGGGGGGGGGGGGGGGGTCGTTAAAAGAGTGTCCGTAAAAGAAAGGGGACATAATATTTGTTTTACTGTTAACAAGGGATATGACTCCTCAGAATTTGTTTTGGATAATTTCATTAATATTACGCTGTTGATTAACTCATACTGGAATTTGATACTCAAATGTTATCATGAAAGTTCTAATATAAGGATTATAAGTGGTGACGTATTTTGTTTCTTTATCACTTATATTTTAGATTTAGTATAATACAATATACTAACAGTATAAAATACCTGCTCGACTTTGAAGTATATTTGCCTTTTGGCAGTTTAATATATACTACTCTGGTTTCTCTTCACAACGTATAAATCTTTCGCCTTTAGAGTCACTTTACTCTTTTTGTTACTCTTGCTGCTACCCCAACTGGTTGGTTCAAACATTTGTCCTGCCTGTACCATCATTACCCTTTTCTTTGCATTCATTATTTACCTTATTATCCTTAGTATCATTAATGTTATAAGTATCAGTGATATCATCATTATTATTTTACAACTTCATCCCCCCTAGCATGAGGCTTGGGTGGGGTGAAACCAGTTGAGGAGAGAGTAGCGAGTGAGAAAAAAATGTAAAGACTTCCCCTTTTCCTTGTATTCAGTATTTACCTTATTATCCTTATTATCATCTTTATTAATTTACAACTTCATCTCCCCTAGTGCCCCCTTTGCGTATGGTTTTGTTGCCTTTGCTACCACCCCCACTGGTCGGTTCAAACATTTATCCTGCCTGTACCATCATTAAGAGTGGGCATGAGGCATTGGTGGAGTGGAACCGATTGATGAGAGCGTGGCAAAGTAAACAAAAATGTAAAGATTTCCCTTTCTCCTGGTCACCCCCTTTGAATCATGTGAGTGAGTGTTGAATGAATGAATACAAAATCACATATGGTTACCAAACCAATGATATGGTAAAGATTTTTGTAAAAACAAATGCTTGGGGAAATGAGGAAAAAAAAAACAACTCCTTTTACTCCAACTATTATTAAAAACTGCAGTTTTACAGTTGTAGGTACCTGCTATGCTATGTTAACACCATTCCAAAGAAAATCATCTTAGCAAATGGAATCACAATTTGTAAAAAGTTTATCATTTTCATAACTATTATTACCATTGCTGGTTTTTATATTGGGGGTTATTACCCTCAGTATGTCTCCTCCTGTCATTATTATTATTATCATCATTAGTAATAAACCAAAACCCCTTTCCAATGCGCCCCCCCCCTCCCCTTGCTCATGGATTGTTGCTGCCTTTGCTGATACCCACACCGGTTTGGTTCAAATATTTATCCTGCCTTTACCATCATTGCCCAGAGAGGGGAGTAGTGGCATTGGTGGAGTGGAACCAAATTGGTGAGAGGGTGGCAAGGGAAACAAAATGTAAAGATTGTAACAATTTGTGCTAATATTGATGCTTGTTTTACTTTCTACAATAAGTTTTTAAAAAAAAGATGAAGGGAAAAAATGAATAAACCCTTACACATAAGACCAAAATAAAAAAATAAATAAAAATAAACAAGGAGAAAAAGATAACCAACTCCTTTTACTTCTGCTATTACTGAACATTGCATGTTGCAAGAAAATGGAAAAAAAAAAAAAATAAGCAAGGAGGAAAAAAAAAGATAACCAACTCCTTTTTACACCTACTATATTATTAAACAGAGCAGGATGCAATTGTTATTGTATGCACCAGCCATATTTTAACACCATTTCTAAGAAAACCATTTTAGCAAATGGAATCACATGTTTGGAAAATGTGATCCTTATCAAAACAAATCCTACCATTGTGTTTATTAATATTAGCATTGCTGTCATCACCCTTCTTCTTCTTCTTCTTCTTCTTCTTCAGCATTCCGAGCCATTGAGGTTCTTTGCTGCAAATACAATCTGTCTCCATTCGTCTCTCTGGTGGACCTTCTCTTGCCAGTCGTTGATTCCAAGTGCTTGTAGGTCTGTATGTATATTATCTCTCCACCGCCTTCTTGGTCTACCTCGGGGTCTACGGTCATTTATTTCCTGAGTGTAAGCGAGTTTTGTTTCCCTATTATCTTCCATTCTTTCTATATGCCCCAGCCATTGTAGTCTATTAGCCTTCATGATACCAGTGATTAGCGGGGACTTAAACAAATCATAAATGTCTTTGTTACTTCTTCTTTTCCACTCTCCACTTTGTGTATCCCTAATGGGTCCAAAGATGCGTCTTAAAATTTTGTTCTCAAAGGTTTGTAACAAGGCTTCGTCTCCTTTCGTTGTACTCCAGGTTTCAGAGCCATACAGCACAACTGGTCTGATCAGTGTTTTGTATATTGTGATTTTGGTGTTACGAGATAGCGCCTTTGATTTTAGTAGATGTTGTAGTGCATAGTATATCTTATTTCCAGAGTTGATTCTAGTTTGTATTTCTTCCCTTATGATGTTGGAGCAGTTGAAGATTGTACCCAGGTATTTGTATGTTTCCGTTCTTTTAATGGTCATTGTCATCACCCTTAGTAGTTTTTATTCCTTGTCATTATTATTATAAGATGTATTTCATGTAAACACCATTCCTAAGGTAATCAATTTAGCACATAAAATCACATGTTAAAACTATTATTTATTTATTATCATTGATTGAGTCTATCACTAGTCTCAGCACTGTTTATTCCTTGTCACTATGATATTTATTTATGTATTTGGTTGTTACTCTGCATTATTATCATTGTAATGACTATTAATATATATGGCTTTGTAAACGCATATACTATCACATCCCCCTTTCCCACCCTTTTGATACTGTGATTGTTGTCTCTGCTGCCACCCTCGCCGTTTTGCTTCAGTTCTGCACCGCCATGTTTATCATCACCGAGGGTGATGGTACTTGGTATGAGTTTTTGGAGCTGACAGGAGAGCGGGGCGGCAGGGGAAAAAAAAATAACAGCCCGCTACCATCACGCTTTTGATTTAAAATATTTCCTTACAACAATGTCAATGGAGAAATGTTTAAATGTATAAAATATTTGTAATTTTTGCGCATATGTCACCTACACGCCCACATGCAACGCTCTGTAAAAACACGCACACAAATACTGAACACACAGTACGCATGTAACAACACAAACAATACAAATGCAACAACTACCATTCCTGCATTGTAAACTAGGATACTCCTCGACAACCCCCCCCCCCCCCTTCCCCCCACCTTTTCGATACTGTTGGTTTTGATGCTGCTGCTACCTTCACCGGTCGGTTCTAACAAGTTTTTACTGCCATTTTCCTCATTACCAAGTAGTGATGATGGTATTGGTGGTGGGGTTGGAGCTGACAGGTGAAAGGGTGGCAGAGGGAAAATAATGGTATACTATCGTCTTGTTGTTGTTTTGTACTCGTTCTTCGTTACCCCCCATATCAAATGTAAAAATGTTGAAACAAATGTTGTAAAAATTTGCGCATATGTCACCTACACTTCCACATGCAACGCTCTGTAACAACACGAACAATACAAATGCAAATGTTTCTTAACACTCAATAAACGTTTAAAAAAAAAAAAAAAATTTAGAGTCACTTTACAGCCAACATTCTACCAGACATGCATACAGGCAATACAAAGACATGAACAGTTAATACAGCAAACAACACACACAATATACAAACATTTAGTTAGAGAACAAGCACCATCACTAAGACTTAGGATTAAAAGAGGACACAAATACTTCATGACTGACTTCACATGCACCTTTTCAAACCAAAATATCCAAAATATTCCAGCAAAATATCAGACATGCAAGGAAACATGCAGACAGAAACACCACACATAGAGACTACTTTCCAACAACACTACACACAACTATTCACAACAGAGACAGTCGACACACAGATACAAGACAACTTCTTACAGTACACAAAGAAATTATCTGACACAGACAAAGACATACTGGACACAGAACTGACACTGACAGACATAACAAAGGCACTAAGCACACTAAACAAAGACAAAACTCCAGGACCAGACGGTTTGACAGTAGAATTCTACCAACACTTCTTTCCTATTCTAGGCAATCTTCTCCTCAAAGTCTATCAGGAAGCCTTTGACAAAAAAAATCTTCCGGACAGCTGCAACATGTCTTACATTACACTCATATGCAAGGATAAAACTGACAAAACACAACTGAAGAACTACAGACCAATTTCCTTACTCAACACAGACTACAAGATACTCGCCAAATCACTCACCAACAAACTTAAACCTTTCATGCCAACACTAATACACCCAGACCAACAGTGCAGTGTCAAAGACAGAAATATACACAAACACACACACCTCATTAGGGACATTATTAACTACACACATGGAAAAGACTGTCCATCCTCCATCTTATCCTTGGATCAAGAGAAGGCCTTCGACAGAATTTCCCACACTTACCTACATAGGACACTAGAACACTGTAACATAGGAGAGTACTACAGGCAGTGGATACAGATCTTGTACAAAAATCCTGAGAGCAGAGTGTTGGTGAACCATTCACTGACAGCTAGCTTCAGGCTCACGAGATCTGTAAGACAAGGATGTCCCTTATCACCACTCCTGTATGTGCTCACTCTAGAACCTTTATTAGAGAAGATAAGGCAAGACACTAGTATTAAAGGAACCTTCCTGCATGGGATAGGAGAGCAGAAGCTCATCGCCTATGCAGATGACACTGCCTTCTTTCCCACCAGCAACACATCAATAAGGAATATACTCCACACCTTTACCCATTTTGGAAAAGGCAGTGGAGCCAAAATTAATGTACAGAAATCACAGATAATGGGCCTGGGAAAGTGGAAACAAAAGGCTGATTTCCCTCCAGATCTGAAACACATAGACACCATGAAGCTGTATGGGATCACATTTCCATGCGATCCCACAGAAACACACAGACAGACATGGCACGCACTTACCGAACAGATCACAGACATGTTACACAGGTATAGGTACAAGACATCCACAATATTTGGTAGAAGCACAATAGTCAACACATACATATTACCCAAAATAATATATTTAGCGACAGTACTGGACCCTCCTAAACAGACCGTCACAAACATAAACAAACAAATCAGACGCTTCATCTTCACCAACACGATACACAGCATTAAACACAAAACTCTCATACAAGACAGGAAACAAGGCGGGATTGGATTACAAGACATCCAGACAAAAATACTGTCACTTAGAATCAGTCACATAGGTAAAATCATCAGACACCCAGAACAGAACAGACTAGCACTATACTACATAGGCCACAACATCAAACATCTCACACCTCTTAACAATGCAACTGCACACTACCAGGGAAGACTGCCAACATTCTATCAGACATGCATACAGGCAATAAAAGGACATGAACAGTTAATACAGCAAACAACACACACAATATACAAACATTTAGTTAGAGAACAAGCACCATCACTAAGACTTAGGATTAAAAGAGGACACAAATACTTCATGACTGACTTCACATGCACCTTTTCAAACCTACACAACAAACACATAACACCAAAAGCTAGAGAGATCACATATAGACTGTTATACAGTATGACCCCCACAACACAGGTAGAAGCATACATATCCAAACAATGTCAATTATGTAGAAACAACACACAAGAGACAGAGGAACACATTTATTATACGTGTCCAACAATTACTGCCACACGCGCAACACTCAAACACCTCATACAAACACACACATGCAAACAAACCGACATATATAAAGCAATTTTTCTCAATACTATACCAATGACATCGAAGGACATACATACAAAACTACTTGTAGCACTTTCTTACTACAGACAACTTATATGGACCTGCATAAATTTTGCCAGATACAAACACCACACATATAACACACATTTAGTTTCCTTTATGTACACGCACAAAATATCACAACTCTTTCCAGAGTTGGTATAAATGGTATACCAACTCCGGCAATTTTGGAAATTTTTGGTAAATTTGGTATACATGAGTGAGAGAAAGAAAGAAGAAACAGTGAATGAATGGTGAGTGGATGATTAAAAAGATCACATATGGTCAAAAGACCAATGGAATTCCCATTCCAATGTACTATTTATGGAATGTTTTGCTTTAAATGAACTTGTTGTGCTAAACTACCACCACAACTGAGATGATCATTTAGTAAATAAAATCACATATCTATTATACTAATATTATTATTATTCTTATTATTATTATTATTATTTATTTTATTATTATTAGTATTACTATTACTATCTTTAACATTATTATTTTTTACTATCACCACAATACCCTTTTCATCCTTAGTATCATTAATTAAATAAGTATTAATGATATCAACCGGTCTCTGTGGCTAAGGGCTTGCGAACGCGGTTTGTGAGCCCGTATACCCGGGTTCGAAACACGGCGATGCTGGTTTTTCCGAAAAAGGTATAGGGGCCGGTCGCTCAGAAAGCAATGGCAAACTACTGAACGTAACACTTGCCTAGTACATCAACAGCAGCTGAAAATGCTGGTGTTGACTGCAACGTCCCGTAAGGGATATGCAACACTTTAAAATTAATGATATCACCATTATTATTTTACAACTTCATCCCCCATGTCCCCCCCCCCCCTTTTTTATGTTTAAGGTTTGTTGCTTTTGCTACTACCCCCACTATTTTGTTTCAAACATTTGCCCTGCCTGTACCATCATTACAGTGGTCATAGGAACATTGGGGCAGTGAAACCAATTGGTGAGAGAGTTGCGAGGAAACAACATGTAAAGACTTTCCCCTATCCTTGTAGTCAATACTTACCTTATCATCCTTAGTAGCATTGATTTTATAAGTATTATGGATATCATCACTATTTATTTTACAAACTTCATCTCCCCTGCGCCCCCTGTTGCTTTTGGTTTGCTACCCTTGCTGCTACCCCAACTGGTTGGTTCAAACATTTGTCCTGCCTGTACCATCATTACCCTTTTCCTTGTATTCAGTATTTACCTTAGTATCCTTAGTATCATTAATGTTATAAGTATTAGTGATATCATCATTATTATTTTACAACTTCATCTCCCCTAGCATGAGGCTTGGGTGGGGTGAAACCAGTTGAGGAGAGTGTAGCGAGTGAGAAAATAATGTAAAGACTTCCCCCTTTCCTTGTATTCAGTATTTACCTTATTATCCTTATCATCTTTATTAATTTACAACTTCATCTCCCCTAGTGCCCCTTTTGCTTATGGTTTTGTTGCCTTTGCTACCACCCCACTGGTCAGTTCAAACATTTGTCCTGCTTGTACCATCATTAAGGGTGGTCAGAGGGGCATTGGAGTGGAAGCGATTGGTGGGAGTGTGGCAAAGTAAACAAAAATGTAAAGATTTCCCTTTCTCTTAGTCACCCCCTTTGAATCATGTGAGTGAGTGTTAAATGAATGAATGAATACAAAAACACATATGGTTATCAAACCAATAATACTGTAAAAACTTATGCAAATACAAATGTTTGGTAAATTTTTATTAAAAAACGAAAGAGCAAAGAAGGAAATATGAATGAACCCCTACATTTAGGAAAAAAACAAGGAGGAAAATATAACCCAATCCTTCACTCCAAGTATTATTAAAAACTGCAGTTTGCATGTGTATGTACCTGCTAGGCTATGTTTAACACCATTACAAAGAAAATCATCCTAGCAAATGGAATCACATATTGTAAAAATGTTTATCATTTTCATAACTATTATTACCATTGCTGGGTTTTTAAAATTGCTGTTATTACCCTCAGTATGTCTCCTCCTGTCATTATTATTATTATCATCATTAGTAATAAACCAAAACCCCTTTCCAATGTGCCCCCCTCCCCTTGCTCATGGTTTGTTGCTGCCTTTGCTGATACCCACACCGGTTTGGTTCAAATATTTATCCTGCCTTTACCATCATTGCCCAGAGAGGGGGGTAGTGGCATTGGTGGAGTGGAACCAAATTGGTGAGAGGGTGGCAAGGGAAACAAAATGTAAAGATTGTAAAAATTTGTGCTAATACTGATGCTTGTTTACTTTCTACAATAAGTTTTAAAAAAAAAAAAAGAGGAAGGGAAAAAATGAATAAACCCTTACAAATAAGACCAAAAGAAAAAAAAAATAAACAAGGAGAAAAAGATAACCAACTCCTTTTACTTCTGCTATTATTGAACATTGCATGTTGCAAGTATATGTAAATAAAAAAAATAAAAAAAATAAGCAAGGAGAAAAAAAAGATAACCAACTCCTTTTTACACCTACTATATTATTAAACAGTGCAGGATGCAATTGTTATTGTATGCACCAGCCATATTTTAACACCATTTCTAAGAAAATCATTTTAGCAAATGGAATCACATGTTTGGAAAATGTGATCATTATCAAAACAAATCCTACCATTGTGTTTATTAATATTAGCATTGCTGTCATCACCCTTAGTAGTTTTTATTCCTTGTCATTATTATTATAAGATGTATTTCATGTAAACACCATTCCTAAGGTAATCAATTTAGCACATAAAATCACATGTTAAAACTATTATTTATTATCATTGAGTCTATCAATCACTAAGTCTCAGCACTGTTATTCCTTGTCACTATGATATTTATTTATGTATTTGGTTGTTACTTTGCATTATTATCATTGTAATCACTATTAATATATATGGCTTTGTAAACGCGTATACTATCACATCCCCCTTTCCCACCCTTTTGATACTGTGATTGTTGTCTCTGCTGCCACCCTCACCGTTTTGTTTCAGTTCTGCACCGCCATGTTTATCATCACCGAGGGTGATGGTACTTGGTAGGAGTTTTTGGAGCTGACAGGAGAGCGGGGCGGCAGGGGAAATAATAACAGCCCGCTACCATCACGCTTTTGATTTAAAATATTTCCTTACAACAATGTCAATGGAGAAATGTTTAAATGTATAAAATATTTGTAATTTTTGAGCATATGTCACCTACACGCCCACATGCAACGCTCTGTAAAAACACGCACACAAATACTGAACACACAGTACGCATGTAACAACACGAACAATACAAATGCAACAACTACCTTTCTGCATTGTAAACTAGTATACCCCTTGACAACCACCCCCCTCCCTTTTCCCCCACCCTTTCGACACTGTTGGTTTTGATGCTACTGCCGCCTTCACCAGTTGGTTCCAACAGATTTTACTGCCATTTTCCTCATTACCAAGTGGTGATGATGGTATTGGTGGGGTTGGAGCTGACAGGTGAGAGGGTGGCAGAGGGGGGAAAAAATGGTATACTATCGTCTTGTTGTTGTTTGTACTCGTTTTTCTTTACCCCCCATTTCAAATGTAAAAATGTTGAAACAAATGTTGTAAAAATTTGCGCATATGTCACATACACTTCCACATGCAACGCTCTGTAACAACACGAACAATACAAATGCAAACGTTTCTTAACACTCAATAAAAGTTTAAAAAAAAAAAAATAAAAAAAAATTTAGAGTCACTTTCAGATTCAGTCTCAGAGTCTGTCTGACTCAGAATCAGTCACATAGGTAAAATCATCAGACATCCAGAACAACATAGATTAGCCTTATATTATATAGCACACAACATAAAACACCTCACACCTCTTAACAATGCAACTGCACACTACCAGGGAACACTGCCAACATTCTACCAGACATGCATACAGGCAATACAAAGACATGAACAGTTAATACAGAAAACAACACACACAATATACAAACAGTTAGTTAGAGAGCAAGCACCATCACTCAAACTTAGGATCAAAAGAGGATACAAATACTTCATGTCTGACATCACATGCATCTTTTCAAACCTAACACAACAAACACATAACACCAACAGCTAGAGAAATCACATATAGACTGTTATAAAATATGACACCGACAACACAGACAGAAGCATACAAATTCAAACAAATATCACAGTGTCAACTATGTAGAAATAACACAACAGAGACAGAGGAACACATTTATTATACATGTCCAACAATTACAGCCATACGCACAACCCTCAAACACCTCATACAAACGCACACAGGCAAACAAACCGACATATATAAAGCAATTTTTCTCAACACTATACCAAAACCAGCAAAAGACATACATACAAAACTACTGACAGCTCTTTCTTACCATAGATATCTCATATGGACATGAAGAAACTCAGCCAGATACAAACACCGCACATATAACACACTTAATATCATTTATGTACACGCACAAAATAACACAACTGTTTCCAAAGTAAATCATATGTATTCTTCTTTAGTGTATTACAAATTTGGTAAACATGAGTGCGAGAAATAAAGAAGAAAATGTGAGTGAATGGTGATTTAGTGATTATAAAATATCACATATGGTCACTGTGGCATAACCACTATCCACCATTATTCAGTTGACAAGAATGCACGCCAAAGAGAGGAGAAAATATAAAACAATTGACTACACAAACTCAAAACTGAAACCAAAACTTAAAAACTAACGCACTATCCAAACTGAAACTGGACAAGTGACAGATGACGTCAATTCTAGGAATTATTTCATCAGCCAAAACTCTGGAGATCATTGGATAAAAAGAGACACGTGACAACGCCTCCATTTGAAAACCCGCTTAGAATATGTTAATTGCGCACTCTTTCTGCAAACCGCCTGATGAACAGACGTGAAAAGCTTGTGTGACCACATTTTCAAATAGGGACAGCAGAATGTCTAGATCCGAGGTAGGCTTGTTAATTCCTAGATTAAAGTGATGACCAGATGTATCAAGTATCAAGTAATGGTATCCAGTGTTTGTAATGTCAATTGAAATGTATTATTATAAATTAAAACCTCTGAAATGTAAAATGATCGACTGTTAGATTCTGACGACGCAAAGCCGATTCCCGGGCAAACTGACAATCTACTACTCTCTTTGAATACTACAATCTCTGATATTCTTAAAGATAGTTATTAACTTTAAGAAGTGCATAATAATACTACATTCTATTCTGGACAACTGTACGAAGTGATGATTCAAAGGCAATCTTGTGCATTTCCTCAGAAACACTGCTAAAAATGCGATCACTATCTACAGCTAATAAGACAGTTTGTGTACTAGAATGAGTGCCTCGTTTTAAAACAGACTTATCTATGTATATTTACAATCTAGAAAGCTGAAAGAGAAATCAAATCTTTTCTTTCTCCTTCATCTATTGAATAAATAGGGTTTCATGGAATAAATATTTATAGTTATGTCAAATTTTAATTAGATAAGGGCACTCATGAACTGCATTACATCAGAAAAGTTGTGCTTCGCGGAACTCCACCACCAGAAGTTAACTTAATTCATTACTCAACATAACTTAACACACAACCCCACACACACAACTCAACACTCAACACCACACCAACAACAACAGATAATGGGAGAGGAGTTATTATACAAAGAAAAAGAACAAGTTGGTTGATTGGGAAAACACAGAGAACCATTTATACACACTATAAACTCAGTTGAGTGAAAGAAATGTTATAAATGTATGTAATTTATTTACATGCATCTTGACACCTCCTCACACTTGTCACTGTCTTACTGTACACGTCTCACCGACCCCAGGTCCAATGAGAACTTACAAACAGCAGGAACCAGTTGATACAAGGCTTACACAGTGTGATAAACTCTGACCACCCCAAATTAACCCAACACTAGATTAGAGAAAAGAGGAGGGAGGGGAACTAGTTCCTACTTCAGGAATTTAGGTTTCTTCCGACCTACTTCTAGAATATTGCATTGGTAGGATTGTATATGTTTATGTGAATTTTACACAGTGAAGTCTTCGTGGCAACCCATTGGCAACCAATTGGCATCCAAATGGCAACCAACTGGCAACCAACTGACCAACCAACCAAACCAGACCACAGAGAGAAAGAGATGAACTGCACTTGAGATGGAAGAAGACTTGGCCATAAGCAGAGTGGGGGAAGCCTTCAGAGACGCTACACGGGCAGAACTGAAGTGGATCCATCAGTCAATGGACCCAGGCTTTTCCTAATCTTCCAAATCATAAGGTTATCCATATCTCGTAAGAACACACACAACACTCAGTTTCAGAACTGATACCTAAATGTAGACTCATCATATCCACATTAAACATGTACAACATTCAAATGTTTACCATGTTTTCACACTTGTTGTCATCACATATATTGATGCATATTTGTTGATGGTCTGTAACATTGGTCCTATATGCATTTTTCTAATTTATCTTGTATAAACCACACCGGAAAATGTATGTAAACGGCCTAGAGACACAGGCCCAGTCAATAAATGATGAACATGAACTGACCTTCTGTTGATTTGTCAGTCCAACCAATCTGTTGATTCTCCATCTTATGTGTGTACACCATGTTGTCAAGGTCTATTGTGATTTGGTTATGTGTTTAATTGTTTAAAAACAAATTAACCCATGAAGAAATATTAAATTGGGAGAAAAGACGCTATGTCTATCAACTGCTCAACATCCATGCTTTCTTAACATAAATCAGGCTGAGAGGGTTCTCCAGACTTTCCTCAGATAAACAGAAAGGGGGCTCAAGAGCTAAAAGAATCCTTGGAGAAGGGGCAGAATCCCAGTTAGTATATTTTATTCTCACCAGGGCCATAATCTATATCTCCTAGACTAAATTACTAAGACGAGGCCTGCAGATAACTCGAGGGTCGTATTCTGGGGTTATTGAAGATAGAAGAGGATGGGCCCAACTTCTTTGATTAGAAATGGGGCATGCACCACAGTGATCTCCCACTCCCTTCAGAACATATGACAGTTACCAAGACCAATGAATAATCCCTCATGTAAAGATTTGTGGAAGTATAAATGCTATTTTATTTGCTTCAAAATGATGATTTAACCCTTATAGATAAGGGGGGAAAAAAGGAGAAAAGAAAATCAACTCCTTCCATTCCGATTTATTAAATATTGGATGCTTGCTTTAAAAGCACTTGCTATGCTATACTACCACCATTACTAAGTTTATCATTTTAGTAAATAGAATCACATATCTATTATTATTATTATTCTTATTATTATTATTCTTATTCTTATTATTATTATCATCATTATTATTATTATCATTATTATTATTACTATCGCCAGCTGCCTGGCCGAGGGGTTAGCAGCTTTCTCCGTTAATCCAGAATACTCTCGTGGTCAACGTGAGCGGACGAGAATTAGAAGTGGTTCGAGTCACGTTAGTGACTTATGAGAGTATGCAGCCGGTCGCTCAGAAAGTCTGTGGCATGCTGATGAGCGTAATCTAGCCTAGGAATCAACATACAGCTGAAAGGTGCTGGTGTTGACCGCAATATCCTGAAACAGGATGGAAACGCGGGGAAAAAAATTATTACTATCAGTATCCTACCTTATTATTCTTTGAATCATTAATGTTATAAGAATTATTGATATCATCATTATTATTTTACAACTTCATCTCCCTTGTGCCCCCTTTTGCTTATGGTTTTGTTGCCTTTGCTACCACCCCCACTGGTCGGTTCAAACATTTGTCCTGTCTGTACCATCATTAGGGTGGTCATGAGGGCATTGGTGGAGTGGAACCAATTTAGTGGGAGTGTAGCGAGGAAAACAAAAATGTAAAGATTTTCCTTTCTCTTTGTCACCCCCTTTGAATCATGTGAGTGAGTGTTGAATGAATGAATACAAAATCACAAATGGTTACCAAACCAATGATACTGTAAAAACTTGTGTTAATACAAATGCTTGGTTAATTTTATTAAAAAACAAAAGAAAGAGAGAGCAAAGAATAAAAAATGAATGAACCCCTACAGTTAGGAACAAAAAAAAACAAGGCGGAAAATATAACCCACTCCTTTACTCCAAGTATTATTAAAAACTGCAGTTTTCATTTGTATGTACCTGCTATGCTATGTTAACACCATTCCAAAGAAAATCATCCTAGCAAATGGAATCACATGTTGTAAAAATGTTATCATTTTCATAACAAATATTACCATGGCTGGTTTTTATATTTGCTGTTATTAACCTCAGTATGTTTCTTACTTGTCATTATTATTATTGCCATCTTTGGTAATAAACAAAAAAACAAAAACAAAAAACCATTTCCCATGTGCCCCCCATCCCTCGCTCATGGTTGTTGTTGCCTTTGCTGATACACACACCGGTTTGGTTCAAATATTTATCCTGCCTTTACCATCATTGCCCAGTGAGTGGTGATGAGGGCATTGGTGGAGTGGAACCAATTGGTGAGAGGGTGACAAGGGAAACAAAATCTAAAGATTTCCCCTTTTCTTTGTAAACCCCCATTCACATGTAAATGTGTTCAAGGAATGGAATATGCAGATGGATAAATTTCCTATGTTGTAAACACAAAATATTGCAGACATCTCCAGAGCAAACACAGGTACTCCTCTTTATGAGTTTAGAATTTGGTATACATGAGTGCGAGAAGAAACAGGAAAATGTGAGTGAATGTTGAATGAATGAATACAAAGCCACACATAGTTGCCAAACTAATGAGACTGTAAATATTTGTGTTGATACAAATGCTTGTTTATTTAAAAAAAAAAAATAATAAATAAAGAGGAGGGGGGAAAGGTGAATGAACCCTTACAATTAAAAAAAAAAAAAAAAATAAGCAAGGAGAAAAAAGATAACCAACTCCTTTTACTAATACTATTATTGAACATTGCAGGTTGCAATTGTTTGTACCTGCTATGCTATGCTAACACCACCCCACAGTTAATCATTTAGCAAATGGAATCACATGTTTGGAAAATGTGATCAATACCATAACTATTATTATCACTGTTGTTTATTATCATTGCTGTTATCACCCTTAGTGGGTTTGCTTTTTGTCATTATTATTATTGATGTATTTAGTGTTAATTTGCATTATTATTACTGTTATCATTATTAATATATAACCATCATCTCCCATGTTACCCCCCTTTCACATGTAAATGTGTTCAAGAAATGAAACATGCAAATGGGTATTTTCCTATGCTATAAACACAAAATATCACAGATATCTCCAGAGTAAACACAAGTACTCTTCTTTAAGATATCAATTTAGTTTACATGAGTGCGAGAAAGAAACAGGAAAAAGTGAGTGAATGTTGAATGAATGAATATAAAATCACAGATGGCTACCAAACCAAGGAGATTGTAAATATTTATGTTGATACAAATGCTTGTTTACTTTTTAAAAAAAAAGGAACAGGAAAAATGAATAAACCCTTACAATTAAGACAAAAAAAAATAAAAAATAAGCAAGTTGAAAAAAGATAACCAACTCCTTTTACACCTACTATATTATTGAACAGTGCAGGTTGCAATTGTATGTACCTGCCATGTTTTAACACTATGCCTAAGAAAATCGTTTTAGCAAATGGAATCACATTGTTGGAAAATGTGATCATTATCATAACTATTATTATCATTGCTGTTTATTAGCATCGCTGTTATCACCATTAGTAGTTTTATTCTTTGTCATTATTATTATAGATGTATTTCATGTAAACACCTTTCCTAAGATAATAATTTTAGCAAATGGAATCACATGTTTGGAAAATGTGATCCTTATCATAACTATTATTATTAATATTATAATTGCTGTTATTGTCATTGCTGTTAAAAAATATCACCCTTAGCTAGCAGTAGCAGTTTTATTCTTTGTCATTATTATTAATATATTATTGATGTATTTGGTTGTTAATTGCATTATTATCATTGTAATCATTATTAATATATATGGCTTTGTAAACCCGTATACTGTCACATCCCCCTTTCCCACCTTTTTGATACTGTGATTGTTGTTTCTGCTGCCGCCCTCATCGGTTGGTTCTTAACAGTTTTGCACCGCCATGTTTAGTTTATCATCACCGAGGAGTGGTGATGGTACTTGGTAGGAGTTTTGGAGCTGACAGGAGAGCGATGCGGCAGGGGAAATAATAACGACGCAATACCATCACGCGTTTGTTCTAAACTATTTCCTCACAACAATGTCAATGAAGAAATGTTAAAATGTATAAAATGTTGGAAATGTGCGCATATGTTACCTACACGTCCACATGCAACGCTCTGTAAAAACACGAACAATACAATTCGCAACGATTTTAACACTCAATAAAAGTTTTAAAAATTTAAAAAAAAAAATTTAGAGTTGTGACTTTATTGAGGTCGTCGATAACCTGGCCTCCGTTATGCATCCAGATATAAAGGTCGAGGTAAAGCTCGAAGAAAGGACCAGTGGACTGGAGGACTTGGCTGACCTCATCCTGTCCTCCTCCTCTGATTTTTCAATATCCGGCAAATTTTCCAGGGACTTTGCTGACAGTGATTCGGATTTACCTGACAATGAACTGCCCATGGATATTATTAATTTACTAGACTGCCCAGACCTGGATGTGGGACTGAAACTACATCGGATTAAGTGTGAGGATGGGTGTAACAGCTGTTGTGAAACACCCAACAGATATAATAATGTCCGAGTGTCTGATCGGCAGGATCCATTCATGGGATTGTCTGATCAAAGCAAAGACAGTGGAAAACCCAGCACCATGCTAGGGCTGCTGATAATCTCTTTAGACTATGAATCAGAATACGAACAGCAGATGCGGCCCAAAGTGAAGGATACGAAGACATTCAGTGCATGGAACACTCCCAAATCCGAGGATGAGCCGGATTTTATGCTGTCAAAAAGCACTATTTGGAGTAGGGTGTTTGATAAAGACAATGATGATAATGATGACGGCGATGATGATGCTTATGATTCATCATCACAGGAGGTGACTTTTCCAGAAATGCCATCATCTGATCATTGTGAGACAGTTGGAGGAGACGACAGTGATGATTGACACTTGAGACTGTCACAGATATTCCTCGATCATCTGATTCCTCTGGCTATTCATCTCAGTCTCCAGATTTGAGCCCTGTATCAGCAGAACCCTTGCAAAAGCTCCGAGGCGGCAGCCTGCTGACCATCTTATCAGCATCTGTAGCCACCAATGGACGCATCAGCGCCCACTCATCAGCCTCCGTAGCAGCAGCAGTATCCCGCTCATCACTAGCCGGCAATCTGTCAAACCGCCCGGCTAGCCTGCTGGAGCAGAAACGTAAGCTGTCCAAAGACAGGAATGTCCCAGTGCAGGCTTCATACCAGCACGTTTTGTGTACAAGCAACAGCATCAATGTGCACGACTACGCTATGAGCCCCGGCGCTTGCACGTATCCCTCACCATCCTCTTCTACAGAAACAGGCCGACCAACCGTCTTGTCCAAGCCAATTTACAAAAGAAAGCAATTTTCCGTGGATGCATCAGAAAAAGAGAAGCAACACCACCATAATCAACTAGAGAGAAACCGCCGGCAGAAGCTAGCGGATTTATTTATGGACCTTCGCGATGAAGTACCAAAACCAAGCAAAGGCATCAAAGGTTCTAATTTTAAATGAAGCAACATTGTTTATTCGTGACTTACAAAGACAGCATAGACAACAGGACGATGAAATTTCTAAGGAACTGCGCAGAAAAGAAGTGCTGCGGAATCAATTACGTTGTCTACAAGCTCAAATATCAAGTAGCGGTTAAATTCATTAGTCATAACTTAGTCCTGTAACTAGCAGTCCCCAGTGCCTAAGCCTTGTCTCTCGTAGAAGGCTATTGGATGGATCCACCTGTGAGTGAATGAACCCATATACATTCAGAACAGTAATATGTTGGTACCTATGGCCGTAATGCCGTATTAGATACATAGCAATGCTACTAACTGCTGCAGGTTGGTTGTCCGATGACTTGTGTGTTTACTGGCTGGTAAAATTGTCATATCATATATGGTCTGAGAGAAACCTGACATATGTTTTAAGGTGTTTTCTCAATCTGTTTTACTGTCACTGCCTTTTTATTTCTTTATCAAGTTTGATTTATGGGGGATGAAATGTATGTTGTTCCCCTCATTTGCCCAGCTGACACTATTCAGTGTATTAGCATTTGATGACATCATTTATCTGGTAGTTGATCAGACAATATTCACTATGTCTGTTTACAGGAACAGCAGCTGTATTTGCACTTTTCAGTCAATATATCCTTCTTCATGGCTTTTGTTGGCCAGGTTGGCCTTCCCGGATGAATTTTGTAACTGATTTCAAACTTTCGTTTGATTTAACGAGTTTATCACATAAAGGGCTCTTTATCACACCTTAAGGTCTTTGGGTATATGGTGCCAGACCCCATATTTGTATAGATCAGTGGATACACTCGATGATATACAAATCACACTGGCAGCCTTTGCTTCCGAAACATTTCCGGCTGCCCAATGTAGGCAACATTAAGTTTACCTCCAGTAAATATTCTTGAAAGGTGTTCTTTTCTTTGCCTCTTCTGTTAATTATGAAATCACATGGGGCTTTACATTTCTTCAGTGTTATACTGCCAAAATTATTCATTGTTCATTTGTAAATCTGTACAGCAATTCATGTTTGTCTTTACCAAGACGTATTTTTGTAAACTTTATTTGAAGTCGGTCCTTCGGTGTCACAGAATTGTAAAACTGAGTTGCAATGTCTGTATTTTTATTTTAATGTAGGCGTGTTGTAGCAAACTGAATGTTGCACTTAATGTTTCATTTTGTCCAATAATATCCCTTGTTATCATGCTTGCTAAATAGTATAACCAGTTTTCTGCTTGATCATTGTAGACTAATTGCAATGTCCAGCCGGGTTACTGCCTTTAAATTTTGTACAAAATGTCTACTTTCTAGAGACCTTATGTTCAATATCATACATTTTTCTATGAACACTGAAGAATATTAAATCATAACAATCATGTTTCACAAACTGAAATACTGTGACAATATTAAACTTCAAATTTGTTTGAAACAAAAATGGTGATGGAATGCCTTTTTATGGAAGAAGTGGCAGAGGTCTGAGGTCAACTTGCACAAAGGATGGGCACTGAATATTTGACACCTTTGCATTAGCATGAGGAAGGTGAAATGGCCAAGATTTTTTTTTGGGTGGACAATGAAAGTGATGTTAAACAAAGCGCCTCTACATAATGATTCTTTTCTGAATCTTATTTGGTTGTTTCGGGATTTGAAATTTAAATATTGAGCACAGCCCACTACTGGCAACGCTGATCGTATTCTGGTATGAACCTAAGGCCCATCCACGTCAATATGGAAGCACTGTACTCGAGTTTCGCTTACGTTTGAGCTCGTCAGTAGTGCATATCCTTGACCGGATCCGGAAACGAGCCCCGGATCACTGGAGTGTGAAGCGGGTGTGTAATCACGCGGCACACACTGGACACGGCCAAATTATCATAACAGAATATTACAACGTCACCCATCGTAGGCTATAGCTCAAGATTGCCCGATCGCCGCGACTGACGTCCGTCAATCGACGTGGATCCGAACGATCAGGACTTCTCACTGGCAAGGCACACCAGGCCGCCTAAATCCAGTGAGCAATAATCAAATTGATTATTTGGTTGTTTCGGGATTTGAAATTTAAATATTGAGCACAACCCACTACTGGCAACGCTGATCGTATTCTGGTATGAATCTAAGGCCCATCCACGTCAATATGGAAGCACTATGCCAGTGATCCGGGGCTTGTTTCCGGATCCGGTCAAGGATATGCACTACTGACAAGCTCAAACGAGAGCGAAACTCAACACACGACTTATAAAGGAAATGCTTGTAGATCAAAGAAACTACCTTTATTTTCATTTTGCAACTCATATTGTGCAGGAATTCGAAAGGTTAAATAGCCTCTTTCAGAAAAGTAAAGCAGATCCTCACGAATTACATGAAGAAATATGTTTGCATTATAAGAGTCTTTATGGGCAATGTTTGGCTTTTTTATTTCATGATTTGGTTTTTTTATCACAGTGATCTGGCAACCCTGATCGTGCGTCCACGATGGTCACAAGCCAAGAAGCCTGATACGGGGGAAAATGTCACGTAGCAAATCCAACAACAAGAAACACGCGGTATCCAAGATGTGCAGCGTGGGAGCCGACAAGACCGTGAAGCAGATGAACGTGGAGATCACGCCTGCTAGATGCATCAAAGAACCCGAAACTACAGCTATTTCTGAAGCTACCACGAGGGAGAAGATCGACAGCCCACCACAGAAAAGAGCCAAACTTACTGAAAAGCAGAGAGAGGAGAAAGACACCAGAGTCGGAAACATCGACTCACCGACAATCAAGTGAGTTATCAAGCGTATCCAAGTGGAGCTATCAGACGAAGAAATCCTGAAGCAGCTACGAGAAGAGAATCTCCACATCCGATTCTTGAAGTCGGAGCGGCTCCTCACCTTATTCCAAGATTCCCACAACCTTGGCGGTGGTGACGACAGAGGGCAGCGAGATGCCGATCACAGTATCCATCAACAAGAGAATGCAGCATGCCATGTAGCGTCGGAGGCAAGGGACAGTGATTAGAATAAGATTCGAAAATTATGGCAAACGGAATAAGAAGAGTTAACCAAGAAGCGACATAATACGCAAGTTGCTAGATGACGTCATGGCGTACAACGTAACTAAAATTAGTTAGGTTTTGGTAGGATCATGGAGCGGTCGCATGAATAACAACACTGAAATACGAACGTAAATATCCAGCAGAAAGACATAGCGAAAATGCCATCTAATAAGCTAGGAAGATAAAGGAACAGGGGCATAGTCTGCATTACCGGGAACGATCGGAAGATGAAGATTTAATACCCAGAAAGTGAAGAAAGCATCAGAACTTGCCGGTCGTTTGCCAAATAGAGGCCGTGGCGTCAACACACACATAGCTCGGCGTAAGTAATATTGTTAGAAGCATGGGCGTAATGTAGTTTACAGAACGGTGGACCGTATGAAATTTTTTACTCGCTAGCACTCTCTATAGACTATACTGTTGTTGTACATGTCTGCTAGTTTCTCTAGCTCGTTGTCGGTACACCTATTGATGTAGTCGTATCTTATGCCATCAGGCCTATGAGCGCTGATTTTGATAGTCGAAGCACAGCCTTGATTCCTTTCACTGTCACTGTGTCTTCATCCGAAGTGTTCTGGGCCTTGCACCTGTCTGAGGTGACCTCCTTGGCCAGATTTCAGCCTCCCATGTCTGTCTGGTAGCTCTGCTCTAGATAGCGTTCAAACAGGGCATTGCCCTTGTCCTCTGCCAGATGAGGTCAGCACTTTGGAAGTCAGAAATGCTCTTATTCTTGACTACCCCACTCATGCTTTTATGTAGTCAGTAGAACAATTTCAGTGACTTGTCTGTGCTTACTCTTTGACACACCTCTGCCCATTTTTCGCTTTTAACCACCTTGACCAGTTTTTTGAAATAGCTTACTTTTGTGTGCATCTCTCTTTCTAAGAGCATGCAGGGACTAAGATGACCAGCTCTGTTATTCTTGGCATTTTGCCATCTCCTTACAGCACTACGCTTATCCATCCCAAGCCTTCTCCACCGTCGAAATTCCACCAAGGTGGCTGCTCCCAGCTTTTTTTCCTGCCCTGAAGCTTTCTGCGCTTGTCACGTCTTATTGTACTCACCACATCTTGCCCTGTACTGTCATACTGGAAAATCTTTACCTTTAGCTTGTGCTGCCTGGTTCTGCCTTTCTCCACCAATATGCTGCAAGGGTGGTGGTCGCTGTCGTGGTGTCCTAGGACACCCCATCTACACACTGTAGTGAGTGAAGGTGAAACAAGCGCCAGATCAATAGCACTGTCCTCATCGCCTGGACGGCTTGCTGTCCTGGTGACACAGCCACTGTTGATACAAACCAGGTCAATGGTTTCAAGTGCAGTCTCGAGCTCCTCCCCCTGTGTGTTGGAGGAAATGTTTCCCCATGATATGCCTTTAGCGTTGAAATCGCCACAGAAAATAACATTTCTCTCGTGACCTAATATGCCACTTAAGCACTGCCACTTCTGGGAATCCATACTCGCATTGCGGGCATAAACATTAACCAACACGAATGGTATACTGGACTGAACTCTCAACGCCTGTATTTGTATATCGTCACTGTCCCAACTGGACATGCATGTGTACACAAGTACAGTCAGCATAAACGTGAAACAAACACACAGTAGGCGATGTGAGGTTTTCTTGAAACTCCAGTTTTATTCTTTCTGTGAGATATGAATTGTAACAATCAGTGCTGAACATAAATACCAATACCTGCTTATGAAATATTTACATAACTACAACTGTGTTTCTTCTCATTCACATACTTCTTTGTTTGCAAACAATCATAGTCATATTCAGAACTATTTCATGTGCAATCACATTCAGGTCTCTATCTCACACACAATCATATAGTCACATTCAGATATCTATTTCACATACAATCATATTCACACAGATTTATATTTCACATACAATCATGACCACAAATAGATCAGTATTTCACATACAATCACACATAGGTTTCTATTTCACATACAACTGTAGTCACGCATAGATTTCTATTTCACATACAATCATAGTCACACATATATCTCTATTTCACATACAATCATATATTCAGATATCTATTTTTACATACTATTGTTGTCACATAGAGATTTCTATTTCATATACAATCATAGTCACACGTAAATCTCTATTTCACATACAATCGTACAAACACATTCAGATCTCTATTTCACACATCCCTTACATTCACACATACAAACATGTCCATACATACACTAACATTCCATCAAAACACATAAACAGAATGAAATCTTCAACAACACATGAACAGAATGAAATGTTCAACAACACATGAACAGAATGAAATGTTCAACAACACATAAACAGAATGAAATGTTCAACAACACATAAACAGAATGAAATGTTCAACAACACATAAACAGAATGAAATGTTCAACAACACATAAACAGAATGAAATGTTCAACAACACATAAACAGAATGAAATGTTCAACAACACATGAACAGAATGAAATGTTCAACAACACATAAACAGAATGAAATGTTCAACAACACATAAACAGAATGAAGTGTTCAACAACACATAAACAGAATGAAATGTTCAACAACACATAAACAGAATGAAATGTTCAACAACACATAAACAGAATGAAATGCTCAACAACACATAAACAGAATGAAATGTTCAACAACACATAAACAGAATGAAATGTTCAACAACACATAAACAGAATTAAATGTTCAACAACACATAAACAGAATGAAATGTTCAACAACACATAAACAGAATGAAATGTTCAACAACACATAAACAGAATGAAATGTTCAACAACACATAAACAGAATGAAATGTTCAACAACACATAAACAGAATGAAGTGTTCAACAACACATAAACAGAATGAAATGTTCAACAACACATAAACAGAATGAAATGTTCAACAACACATAAACAGAATGAAATGTTCAACAACACATAAACAGAATGAAATGTTCAACAACACATAAACAGAATGAAATGTTCAACAACACATAAACAGAATGAAATGTTCAACAACACATAAACAGAATGAAATGCTCAACAACACAAGAACAGAATGAAATGTTCAACAACACATAAACAGAATGAAGAGTTCAACAATAAATGTGATATGGCATATGGAAACCAGTATACATCAAGCAGACTCAAGCTACAGGACTGCGCAGAAAACTGTCGCTGAAATACCCAACTAAGCATGAACAAGTGTGCAGATGAGGGCCTGCCATGAGTGGTTTTGGCCTATGCTCCACAGAAGGCAAGAGCAGCAGCAGCAGAAGAAGAATACTCATCAATGTATGACTGATGGAGACTTCTAATGCACACAGAATCATTACATCTTGTTCATCTCATATGTGGATGTTGAAGACAAGGGAAAAACTACCACATCAATTTCCCAAGAATAAGATATTGGATGGTCATAAAGCTAGATTTATAGTTAAGTGTCATGTTTAAAGAAACACAGCGGTGTTCAGACTAACTATTTATAGTTGAGTTAGAAAACTGTCACCCAAAATGGACGTCCAGCACTCTGAACATGAGAGCTCCGATTCCCTCAGAAGATGTCAAAGAGTATGGATACTTAATTTTTTTCAGTGGCCCGTTTCTTACATTCATTTGCAGAATGTCCCTCTCATCACATCCTGCTGAAAATTTGCTCAATCTCTGTCCATTCCTCCTGCCTCTCACGCCCTCATACCCAAGTTGTCTGCAATGTCCCGTGTTGCATTTTCCTCTCTCATTCCCAAATTGTCTGCAATGTCCTGTGTCCATTTTCCTCTCTCATGCCCAAGTTGTGTGCAATGTCCTGTGTCCATTTTCCTCTCTCATGCGCATGTTGTCTGCAATGTCCCGTGTCCATTTTCCTCTCTCATGCCCATGTTGTCTGCAATGTCCCGTGTCCATTTTCCTATCTCATGCGCATGTTGTCTGCAATGTCCCGTGTTCATTTCCTCTCTCATGCCCATGTTGTCTGCAATGTCCCGTGTTCATTTTCCTCTCTCATGCCCAAGTTGTCTGCAATGTCCCGTGTTCATTTTCCTCTCTCATGCCCAAGTTGTCTGCAATGTCCCGTGTCCATTTTCCTATCTCATGCGCATGTTGTCTGCAATGTCCCGTGTCCATTTTCCTCTCTCATACCCATGTTGTCTGCAATGTCCCGTGTCCATTTTTCTCTCTCATGCCCAAGTTGTCTGCAATGTCCCGTGTCCATTTTCCTATCTCATGCGCATGTTGTCTGCAATGTCCCGTGTCCATTTTCCTCTCTCATACCCATGTTGTCTGCAATGTCCCGTGTCCATTTTCCTCTCTTATGCCCATGTTGTCTGCAATGTCCCGTGTCCATTTTCCTCTCTCATGCCCATGTTGTCTGCAATGTCCTGTATCCATTTTCCTCTCTCATGCCCAAGTTGTCTGCAATGTCCCGTGTCCATTTTCCTCTCTCATGCCCAAGTTGTCTGCAATGTCCTGTGTCCATTTTCCTCTCTCATGCCCAAGTTGTCTGCAATGTCCCGTGTACATTTTCCTCTCTCATGCCCATGTTGTCTGCAATATCCCGTGTTCATTTTCCTCTCTCATGCCCAAGTTGTCTGCAATGTCCCGTGTCCATTTTCCTCTCTCATGCCCATGTTGCCTGCTATGTCCTGTGTCCATTTTCCTCTCTCATGCCCATGTTGTCTGCAATGTCCCGTGTTCATTTTCCTCTCTCATGCCCAAGTTGTCTGCAATGTCCCGTGTCCATTTTCCTCTCTCATGCCCATGTTGCCTGCAATGTCCTGTGTCCATTTTCCTCTCTCATGCCCAAGTTGTCTGCAATGTCCCGTGTCCATTTTCCTCTCTCATGCCCAAGTTGTCTGCAATGTCCCGTGTCCATTTTCCTCTCTCATGCCCAAGTTGTCTGCAATGTCCTATGTCCATTTTCCTCTCTCATGAGCAAGTTGTCTGCAATGTCCTGTGTCCATTTTCACGCATGGCATGTTGTTTTATAGACATAAATAATAATCAGTCGCGCATGGCATGTTGTTTGGTAGACGTAAAGAATAATCAATCACACATGACATGTTGTTTGGTAGACGTAAAGAATAATCAATCACACATGACACTGTTGGTAGACATAAAGAATAATCAATCACACATGACATGTTGTTTGGTAGACGTAAAGAATAATCAATCACACATGACATGTTGTTTGGTAGACGTAAAGAATAATCAATCACACATGACACTGTTGGTAGACATAAAGAATAATCAATCACACATGACATGTTGTTTGGTAGACGTAAAGAATAATCAATCACACATGACATGTTGTTTGGTAGACGTAAATAATAATCAATCACACATGACACTGTTGGCAGACATAAATAATAATCAATCACACATGACACTGTTGGTAGACATAAATAATAATCAATCACACATGACGTGTTGTTTTATAGACATAAAGAATAATCAATCACACATGACATGTTATTTGGTAGATGTAAAGAATAGTCAATCACACATGACGTGTTGTTTGATAGACGTAAAGAATAGCCAATCACACATGACGTGTTGTTTGGTACACGTAAAGAGCAACACACGTTGTATTCATTACTGATTCAAAGAATATGCTTAGTAAGGTAGAGAAAGGAATGTTTCGTGTGGGATGGCTCTTGTCGCTTCAGAGGTCACAGATTGTGAGAATTATATGGATATTTTGCACTGGCCATGCGGGTGTACGGGGTAATGAACAGACTGATAGGCTAGCAGGGAATGCACCTCTTGGTAGTAGTTTGCCTATGAACAAGGGGGAGGTGGTCGTGCGCTTGTGTGACCATTTGGAGAAGGCGGAGGAACAGATTGAGAACCCATATGTGGAAAGAATGAGATTGCGGGGGATCGGCAGGGTTTTGGAAGAATATCAAAACTGAGAAGGAAGACCAGGAGAACTTTTAATCAGATAGCGGTAGGAACGATTAGTAGTATGACTCTTCGTTGGCTGTTGAACGAGGGGACGGAGCACGTATGGGAATGTCCTGAGTGCAGTGATGTCGGTTCTTAACTCAACTCACCTCAACTCAGACGTAAAGAATAATCATTCATGCATGATATGTTGTTTGGTAGACATAAAGAATAGCCAGTCAAACATTATACAATATTGACACAACGAATTGTACTTTAGTTAGCAGACTGTTCTTGTCTTGTGTTTCACTCTACAGACTATTCTTGTCTTGTGTTTCACTCTACAGAGTGCTCTAGTCTTGTGTTTAACTCTACTGACTGCTTTAGTCTTGTATTTCACTCTACAGACTGCTCTAGTCTAGTGTTTAACTCTACAGACTGTTCTAGTCTAGTGTTTAACTCTACAGACTGTTCTAGTCTTGTGTTTAACTCTACAGACTGTTCTAGTCTTGTGTTTAACTCTACAGACTGTTCTAGTCTTGTGTTTAACTCTACAGACTGTTCTAGTCTTGTGTTTAACTCTACAGACTGTTCTAGTCTTGTGTTAACTCTACTGACTGTTCCAGTCTTATGTTTAACTCTACAGACTGCTCTAGTCTTGTGTTAACTCTACAGACTGTTCTAGTCTTGTGTTAACTCTACAGACTTTTCTAGTCTCGTGTTTCACTCTACAGACTGTTCTAGTCTTGTGTTTCACTCTACAGATTGTTCTAGTCTTGTGTTTAACTCTACAGACTGTTCTAGTCTTGTATTTCTCTCTACAAACTGTTCTAGTCTTGTGTTTAACTCTACAGACTGCTCTAGTCTTGTGTTAACTCTACAGACTGTTCTAGTCTTGTGTTAACTCTACAGAATTTTCTAGTCTCGTGTTTCACTCTACAGACTGTTCTAGTCTTGTGTTTAACTCTACAGATTGTTCTAGTCTTGTGTTTAACTCTACAGACTGTTCTAGTCTTGTATTTCTCTCTACAAACTGTTCTAGTCTTGTGTTTAACTCTACAGACTGCTCTAGTCTTGTGTTTAACTCTACAGACTGTTCTAGTCTTGTGTTTCACTCTCAGACTGTTCTAGTCTTGTATTTCACTCTACAGACTGTTCTAGTCTTGTATTTCACTCTGCAGACTGTTCTTGTCTCGTGTTTCACTCTACAGACTGTTCTAGTCTTGTGTTTAACTCTACAGATTGTTCTAGTGTTTAACTCTACAGACTGTTCTAGTCTTGTATTTCTCTCTACAAACTGTTCTAGTCTTGTGTTTAACTCTACAGACTGCTCTAGTCTTGTGTTAACTCTACAGACTGTTCTAGTCTTGTGTTAACTCTACAGAATTTTCTAGTCTCGTGTTTCACTCTACAGACTGTTCTAGTCTTGTGTTTAACTCTACAGATTGTTCTAGTCTTGTGTTTAACTCTACAGACTGTTCTAGTCTTGTATTTCTCTCTACAAACTGTTCTAGTCTTGTGTTTAACTCTACAGACTGCTCTAGTCTTGTGTTTAACTCTACAGACTGTTCTAGTCTTGTGTTTCACTCTCAGACTGTTCTAGTCTTGTATTTCACTCTACAGACTGTTCTAGTCTTGTATTTCACTCTGCAGACTGTTCTTGTCTCGTGTTTTACTCTACAGACTGTTCTTGTCTAGTGTTTAACACAACAGACTGCTCTAGTCTGGGGGGGGGGGGGGGGGGGGGGGGGGGGGGGGGGGGGGGGGGGGGGGGGGGGGGTGGGGGGGGGGGGGGGGAAGAGAGATCTTGGCACTGTGTTTGTGATAGCTAGACACTCACCTGCCAGTCTGGTATGGGGCTCTATCCCCAGTTGAGCGAATTCTTATTTTTATTTCTTCTTCAAATAGATCTGGGCTCCCAGGTGAAGCCAGCCTAAAATGGGTACGGAACTTGTCTTGGGAAGTCAAGGCGGCCGGCGAGATACTGACCACGTGACCCAGCGAGAGCCGACTGGTCTATGGGAATGTGGGTCCAGCACTGTTTGCCAGAGGCGCCTTCATGCACGTAGGAGGGCGCTTTACATGTCACTGTACAGGATACAGAATGGACCTGGCCGATGACATTGTGCTCCTGTCACACACACGTAATCA
Source organism: Cepaea nemoralis (assembly GCA_014155875.1). NCBI lineage: Eukaryota > Metazoa > Mollusca > Gastropoda > Stylommatophora > Helicidae > Cepaea > Cepaea nemoralis. The sequence goes on along the minus strand of JACEFZ010018737.1, from coordinate 48,812 downwards.
AATGCAGGATGAAGGGCATCGCCGAATGGATAAGAGCCCTCGTTCTTAAAAATTCGGTGTGTTGATGCCGAGTTAGGGGGGTTCAACCTCTATACGAGTCAGTAGGGCTAAAATTTTGACTTCTCGTCCTTGACATGGGGAAATAAATTACAAGTACCTATGAAGTCGGAGTGGGTTCCCCTAATGGCGAGTGACACTGGAAACAGGGAAAGCTAATACATACGCAAAATGCAGTCCAGTGCTACTAGAAATAGCGTGCATGGACTATGCTTGGGTTCAAAGCGAACGAGCGAAAAAAAATGCAGGATAAACTAATGACGCTTGAAGAGATGTCAGAACAATCAGGTCTGAACATTCATAGAAATAAGACAAAGATAATGAGATGAAACCAAGCAAATAACATCCCGATCTCCATTGGTGAAACACCACTTAAAGGGGCGGCATTATACACCTGTTTGGGAAGCCACATGGACAGTAATGGGGTAACGAAGGCTGAAAGTTAAAACAAAAATTAATAGCGACACCGTCAGAGAACTGCTGTTTGCTGATGATTGTGCTCTATAAGTATATGCCAACTCAGAGGCGGACATGCAACATAATATCTCAGCTTTTGTCACATGCCTGTGCCAACTTTGGGCTCAATATCAACTTGGAGAAGACTGTAGTTATGTACCAGCCAGCTCCATGGAATAATCACACCGTGCCGAATATCAAAGTGAATGATCATAGACTAAGTGTTGTGGACAAATTCACCTATCTTGGCAGCACTGTCACAAGCTGCCACAGTTGATGACGAAGTGAATGCAAGAATCTCCAAGGCCAGCGCGGCCTTTGGCAGACTATACAAGAATGTATGGGACAGAAATGGAATAAGCCTGCAAACAAAGTTGAAAGTCTACAAAGCAGTTTGTATTATCCACTCTGCTATATGCTTGTGAAACTTAACTTGGACTGCTTATCAGCGACACACTAGGAAATTAAACCACTTCCACACAGTCTGCCTTAGGAAGCTACTGAAGATTAAATGACAAGACAAGATCCCAGACACTGAAGTCCTAGAAAGAGCGTCCATGCCCTGTATCCACAGTATACTTAAGAAGAATCAGATTCGCTGGGCTGGTCACTTAACTCGTATGCCAGATCACAGGCTCCCTAAACGAATTTTTTACGGCGAGTTGTCTTGTGGTAAACGCTCCCAAGGCGGCCAGAGGAAACTCTTTAAAGACACTGAAAATCTCACTGAACGCTCTTGGAATTCACCATGACACCTGGGAGATTGCAGCCAGAGACCGAAATTCGTGGCGTGCATCATTACGCAAGGGTGCAGTCACGTGTGATACAGGACTGTAAGAGCTGTGAAGAAAAGGCAGGACAAAAAACACTGCAGGAAATCCTCCCCCAGAAATGTCAAGCATTCTTTGTCCACATTGTCAAAGAACATTTCGAGCCAAAATAGACCTTATCAGCCATCTTAGAACTCACGGCTCCATACTTTCAACCCCACTGGATGAAATGAATGGTCATCATCACTTTGATGGACAAACAACAATGGGGGAACAAATAGAGATACTAAAATAATACACAAACCAAGAAGAGCTTTCATAGCAGTGGGAAATTTGTGAAAATTAAAATTAGCACAAACTTAGAATTGATAAGTCTAATGTTAAATCAGCACTATTGGAGGGTCAGAAACATTGAGAACAGCTAAAAGGATTACTGATAAGCTATAAACAATTACAAATCACAAAAATTCAGGGATATCGAGTAATAACCATGCAGCACACAATAGGCAAGCTGCTGGAGAAGTTAATTGCCAGAAAAATATCAAGCCAGCTAGAGAAGCAAGGTGTTTTCCCGCCCACCCTGGGAGGGTGCCGTCCAAAAATAGAAACCTGGACCAATGCAGCAGTTTTTGCCCATGATGTCTATGAAGGTTTCCACTCAGGCATTGAAACCTTCGCTGCAGCGATTGATCTTGAGGACGCGTACAACAGACTACCATTTGATGTTTTTAATGCTTCAACTTCTTGAACTCAAGATAATTCCTTTCCTCCTTAGTTGGATTGCTGCAGCCCTCTTCCAACGGAAAGTAGTTTTTAGATGTGGCAGTTGGACTTCGGAACCAACAACAATATACCCTGGCCTACCACAGGGATTACCATTATCTCTTGTGCTGTTCAACGCCTACACTGTGAGAATCACCAGCTAGCAGATCACTGGACCGGGGAGGACATTGCCATATGCCAACAATGTTTTAATGTATCGTCAGGGTAAGGACAGAGATCAGGTTGCTGTGGGACTACAAACCGAACTCAATCGTATAAGTACTTGGTGTGTTGAAGCTGGGGCATCATATTGTCAACATTCCAACACCAACTGTAAATCTGTGTTCAGAGACTGGGAAGAAAGCAGGCAATGGATTACCTAGGGATACGTTTTGATCGAAGCCTTGCTTATAATAAGCACATAGACCAGGCGATAACAAAGGCCAAGCGGGGTTTGGCTGCAATGCGGGTGATGGCGGCAGCAAACTGTGAGCAGCACCATCTATGTCTTCTCTGCGAGAGGCTGGTCATGTCTGTTTTGGAGTATGCGATGGCGTTCCTGACTCTCAGCCGTAAGCAGATAGAAAGGATGGAAAGGATACAGAACGAAGCTATGCGCATTATTCTTGGATGTACGAGGGTAAGCTAATAAGTAAGCCACAAATGGCCACAAAACGATTGGATACGTGCATCAATGTTGGTGGAAATTATGTTGAGAAATAAAGTGACAATGTATGTATAAAAATAAACTGGTTTCAAGTTGTTATCATATTTAGTTCCCCTCGTACAAGAGATACATCATGCAGGGCGATGCGCTACCTTCTTGATTTTCCAACCATTGAAGACAGAATATAAATTTGCAGAGCACGCGCCTATCTCAGAGTTAACGCAAACACACAACATCCACTGCATAGTGAAATTATGAAGGTGAAGGGCAGTAGGTTAAAAAGAGGAAGGTTGTGGATGAGTCAAGCCAAAGACATTCTTCAACAGGTGTGCTCCCTTGAGGACTTAGAACCTGGCGAGGAGTGGGTATAAGTGCCAACAGATTTCTGTACGTCTTTTTCAGTTTGCATCCAACTAAACAGAAAATGCAGACAAGAAAATCCGGCTGCTGTGGAAGCGGAAGCACAAGCGTTGATTTTTTAGAATTCGTTAGACGGTGATGCTGTCATTTACACAGATGGGTCTGTCGTCCGACATGTGAGAAGCTCATGGGCCTTTACGGCTCAAGTCTGAGGGAGAATTGTGAAGGAGGACTCTGGTGCTTTTGTTGAGACCACAAGTAGCCTGACTATGGAAGTCATGGCAGTAAGTAAAGCAATAACATGGCTCGAGACACAGACATTCACTAGGGCATGTTTCCTTAGCGACTCAATGAGCATGCTCAAGAGGATAGAGATGGGGTGGATCCGAAGAGAATGGTTGCTGCCTCTGGAACGGTCTCAGCTGGCAAAGTTTAGTTTCATCTTCGTGCCAGGGCATGCGGGAGTACAAGGAAATGAGCTGGCTGACAAGCTCGCAGGTAAGGCTATTGTCGAGGGCGGACGAGCCATGGACCAGGCTGACATTCTGAATGCTCTACGAGAAGTAAGACTTTTGGGAAAACCAAGTGATGACTATAAATCTACAACCATGGTCAGACTGCGAGAACAGCAAATTAAAAGAGGTTTGGCTAAACAAGAACACTACGTAGGAAGCCAAAGAAGATTGATAAACCAAAACAGAACTGGTGTCGTTAGATGCATGCTGCGGGATTTTCTGAGGAGGGGATCCGAGCACTTATGGACTGAATTGTTTGATATGCAATGAGAATGATCTGTCGACTAACTAACTAACTAACTAACTAACTAACTAACTAACTAACTAACTAACTAACTAACTAACTAACTAATAACTATAAACAATTACGAACGAAGACGAGAGAGAGAGGAAGAGAGAGAGAGAGAGAGAGAGAGAGAGAGAGAGAGAGAGAGAGAGAGAGAGAGAGAGAGAGAGAGAAGGGTGTAACGTTGGAGGCAGACGATCGCGTACAGTACAAACAGTACTACAGATGAGCTCGTGGATCTTCAGAATGAACAGCTAAAGACATTAAAGGAAGAGCAGTCGTCCGATGATGAGGCGTTAGTGACCGTTTCAACTGCCAGGATTAAAGAAATTTGCAGCAAGCGGGTAGTCGTCGAAGACTTCATTGTGAACCATCATCGAAACAAACTTGTTTCTTACAGGGCAGTAAACCTGATGAATGATAACGCGATGGCCTTTTTCAGAAAGAATCTCCAGCAAAGGAAGCGACAAATTTCCCTTGATAGTTTCTTGGTGCAAAAAGATTCCCAGTCGACTGCCAAGAAACAGCGACAAGATACTCCTGAAACTAATGATTCTGAATAACAAAGAAATTGACAAATTCCTCATGATCGTTTTCTTGGAAATAAAGTTTTATTTTACATTTAATTCATTTGGTTGTTTTCTTTCTCTTTATTTAATATGTGAAGTACACGTATTCTTTGCGTTTTGTCAGGTAAACGACCGAATGTTAATACAAAAGAACTATTCTTTCATCTTCAAACGGCTTGTCTTTATTTCATTGATTTTAATGTTTCGGGTTACGAACGATTCGGGTTACGAACCGAGTTCTAGAACGAATTAAGTTCGTAACCCGAGGTAATTACATAAATAGACACACATAGTATTATTTGGCGCTCACAGCTGGTTTAATATAAATTATGAGACCTATGGTGATATCTCAATGGTTTGATACGAATTCTGTCCGTATTCCATAGTTGTTAGGTTCATGTGTAAGACACGACCAATGAAGACACTTTTTTTTTTTGGAGTGCCTAGTTGGTCGTGCGTCGAAGTACATTTGTTCCTGCAGGGAGGCGCCGTCGTCATTTGGAGGTGACAGGTTAGTAGTGTAGAACGAGGAAAGCACGCGTATTTTTGCGGATCTTATATATTATTACTAATTATCGAGCCTGATCCGCAAAGGGAGATAACTCCCAGATCCCCAAAGGGCGATATCTCCCAAATCCCCAAAGGGCGATAACTCCCTGATCCACAAAGGGGCGATAACTCGTTTTTTTTTCTTTCAAAAATGTAGGGGTGGTCAGAGTAGGTGTTGCGAAGTGACTCATCGGAGTGGGTGTGGTGGTCAGAGTAGGTGTGTTCAAGTGACCCCTTAAATTGTAGGTACTATAACAACATAAAAAATACAACACTCAAAATAACAAACGAGTCAAGTAAGGTATATAATGTTTTTATTAAACCATGTATAGACAATACAAAGCATATTAAATAAGTAGCGGCATAGTTGACACATTATCATTTTGTGTCTGCCTTTTTATATACAGATATGACAGAGATGCACGATGTTGCTGATATGTATATACAGAAGAGTCTTGTGTCTTGAAGCTTATATTGGTTCCCCCACTTCGTGTTTGAGTGTGTACTTCCAAAAAGTGTCCTTGTTTAGATGAGTGTTGTGGTTTTTGGTCAGACCTTTGGTACTGATTTTATCATAATCTCCGACACAAATATACGTCTTACTACATAACGACACCATCCCCTCCCCTTCGTATTCTAGTTTAAAAAGACCAGGGGTTCTCTTTTCATAGGCTTTGATATCCACACAGTCCTGACAGCTAGTAGTTTTATGAACAGGGCAGGTTTCAGACGGGAACCACTGATTGTAGACTCTGTCATATTCTTCTCGTAGGTGTGGTCTAACTACTTCAGAGAGTGAGTCGGCGCTAAGGGCCAAATATAGAGAGTCAGTGTCCATTTCACAAAGCTGAAAGTCGTCTTTAGAGATAAATTTATCTAGAAAGTCATAGTAGAAAGCTAACATTCGCAACTTGGCATACTGGATAAACGAAAAAACCTATTTGTAGAGGTAGATCCCAGACAGTTTTCTTTTTTAGGGTTTCAACTTCGAAAAGATCATCTGTAATACCAGTCATGCTTTTGAACCTGGGGTTATTGAGTAGTTTGGTAGTGTCTTTTCCCTGGCAGTAGGAGACATCGGTATGTTTGGCTTTATTAGTTAACGTTTTACCGTAAGCGGCGTTACCTAACAACTTTCATCGTGTCGGCTGTAATAGATCTCGGCTGGATTTTTGTCCCCTTGGCGACGGGCATTAGACACTGTTTCCCCAAATTGTTTAAAACAACTAACTGGTCGATACTCTATTGTCTGGTAGATGTGTGTAACCACCAACCCATGGGCTAGATACCACTTTAAAAGAGGGGTGGCTAATAATATTTTCTTCCCGAAATAACTACCAATCAAAGTCCGTCGTGGGGTACTCAGTAGTTTATTTTTTATGGCGTATTCTTTCATAAATTCCCCAATGTCGTCCCTCGACACTTCCTGTGTTCTTAAAATAGGGGGCATTTCGGCAAAGGACTCTTGTAAATCAGTCGGGGTCTCTATATCGCACTCCACCAACCCGAAAAATGTATCACTTTTTACAGCCTCGATGATATGGTTTTCACTTAACGAACCCCAAGGATGTTGTGAGGGTGGAAACTTCTCTTTCAGGAAACACTTGATGGTTGTATCTGATCTCTTTAATCGCTGCCACTCACATTCCCAAATAACCTTAACTGTCACCCCAACAACTTTTCTGTAGATACTCAGTGAATGTTACATGTATTCTGGTATAGTTCTTCTAGTGGTTTCTTATTAACCGGATTAATAGTTTTCCCAGCAGTTAGACGGCAAGATGGGTGCCCATGGAACAAACACCCATGGAATTGGTAAGCTGTATTATTCTTTTTATCCCACCCATCTACTCGAATATGTCGATCACCGAGCTGCATCTCATGACTATTGAATTGGGTTTTTAAATCTATATTTTCAGTATGTGATACCCAACTTAACCACTCTCGACACTGACGTGTGTATTTGTGTAATATATGGGCTCTAAACCCATCCTCGCGGCTTCTATATATGGGGAAGTCTGTTGGCATATCTTTCTTCAGAGACCAAAGGTATAAGGCATTCGCATCAAACCCTTTAATACTTTTTACCAGTTTATTACCCCTGATACGGGTCTCATTGGCTTCGTGGTAACGATGAAAAATGATACTCGGCCCACCCACTATATTGTCTCGTAACAACTTGTGCACCTTCTCCTCCTTCTTCGAACACAAAACAAAAGAAACATCTTTATTCATGGTGTTGAATAGGTACTGTAGAGTAATACCGGGGACTGAGATGGCCTGCTTACACATGTCTATATTTAAATCGGCATAAAAGGCTACTTGTTTGTCCAGGGCTTTTAGAAAGGGGGACACGTCTTTGATGTTGTACCAAATTAAAAAATCCCTCAACGTAGTCATCTTATTGTCGGTCCATGCTTTCTGACAAACTGTGTATTCTACCTCGGAAATGTTACGGTTTTTAAGTGTTGAGAAAAAGGCCGTATGTGGTGGTAGGGCTGTCTCATTTAACTTGCCCAGATCGGTCAGATATTCGTAGGGAAAAACCCTTTTGTCTCTTCTACACCAAAAGAGGCCAGATATTGCGCGTAACTTACACCCGGGACCAGAAAGTTGGAGACGTCAAGGAATTTCAGTCGTTCTGTCGCTATGCACATAAAATTATTATTTCTTTTGACTATAAACTTGAATGGGTTATCCTCCCGATCAAGGAAATACCGTATTAAATAAGGTTTTATTAGGTTAATGTCATATTTTCCGCTATTCAACCCAAACAGTGGTAATTCTTTCAGAAAGGAGTCGAGCCTTTCACTTAATTTTGGGTGGCCACCTAATTTTGCAAAGGTTGACTCGAACTTTTTCAGTAACAGCTCATAAGACCTATCAGCTATTTCATGGAGATAGTCCAATCATTTCATTTACGAGGACCTGTGGATCACCTGTGGTAATGAAACATTTAGGGGTGTCGAACCCAGGGACATTAGAGGCGACGGCACACGAGAGGGGGACGTGTCTGGCTATAAAGGTCGTCGACTTTGAGTCAGCTGGTAATTTTTCATTAGAGAAAAAAGATTCCATGTCATAGCATGCTCTATATGGGAAAGTAAAGTTTACGTCTACATCAAACCCATGTTCACATAGTAATTCCAAGATGGATTCAGTGGGGTGATAAATCCCACCTTTATATGTTTCAATAGTAGCTATGCCTTTACATGTAAGTTCGTGGGGTGTCAGTCGCCAGTACACTTTAAATAACTTGCCGCATTTCCCACAGGAAAAACACCGAGCGGCTCTGTTAATATCAACAATATACATGAAATGGTTTTCATGTAGAAGAAGATTCAATATATCTGGATGTGTACTAGTACTTCTGAATTTTCGGAACTAGATGTTCCTCCTCTGTAAAACTAAACACATTTATTTGTATTTTGAAACATTCTTCCAGGACAGGTAAATCAACTCAATTGACCCCTGTGAAATGTTTGTGGGATTTCAACCCTTTATAGCGCACCCATTCTTTGAAAAGTGTTCGTGTGTGTTTTCTAACATCCCTAACACCCCTTCCCTCTGATTTAAACACAGATATACAGCAAAATATACACAAGTTGTCTGTGTACGGCTTACCATTTGAGTCGAGTTGAAGAGTATTAATAAAATTGTTGTGTTTGATAAAGTCGGGAATATTAGTCATACAACAACCAACAGGGAACTCCACCAACTTGTAAACGTAAAAGGTGATACTGGGAATTGATTCGACATAGTATTTTGTATCTGGTCGGGTTAGTGTCGCTGAATGGACCAAATCAGCAGTGTTTAGCTTGGTTACAAAGGCCTCGATATTAGATCTATTGTTCACTAAGAAAGGTAAATTAAACAACGAAGAGTTATTTAGACTGGCATGGTAGAAGCGTAGGGCTTGTGTCTCTCAATGTCTTAGTATTGTGTGCAAACTGGGGATTATTTTAAATCGAGAGTTTTGAACATTAAAAAGCGGGAATAAACGAGAACTCCAATCTGTCGTCATGTCAGTATCTGGTCGGTTAAAAAATGTCCATTCACACAGATAGCGACCGTGTAGTATGTGTGATTTAATCGTTTCCCAATGGTCATTATATACAACCCTAACATCTGGGGGTAATTTCTGCAATGAAATATATTCACTAGTTGTGTTAACAGCAGAGGGACCTGCCTGGTTTTCTGCAGCCATGACATGTAGTTGCTCATGTGTTGACAAAGTAGCTGTTGATGGTCCATCACTTGGTGTGGTACTTGGTGCTGATGATGCGTCACTCGGTAATGTATTAGATGATGGTAACTGAGTATTATTAGTAGGCGAAACATGATCGTCCGCACCAGCTGACAAGGCACCTGTTGTTGGTAACTGTTCATCTGCGTTCAACGAAACTCGATCATCCACGCCATCCGACAAGACACTTGATGTTGATACCACCTCCCCGCTACACTTGATGCAAGCACTGGGGGATGATGATTGGTTTGTCTTGGTAGCTGGCAGTATTTGCGTGTCTGTAATGGGTGACACTCTGTCCTTTGATGCTTGTTGTTTGTTTGACTTTCGGCGTTTACCAGTAAATTGGTCGTCTGTGGTCGGATCTCTTCTTCTCTTGCGACTTGGGATCTGTTGATTATTAGCAGACATGCGGTTAGATGATGGTTGAGTGGTCGACACGCCACTGAATAGTACTTCATGTTCAGTCTTTATGTGACGTAGTAAAATATCTTTGCGGGTATACATACGATCGCAAAAATCATAAGTGAAGTGTTGTGTAGAACGAGTAGTCTTCATATGACGAGTTAGATTAGTACCGAATGAGAAGTTTTTATTACACAAATGACATGTGTGTTTCCGCGTAGCTGACATTCTCGATACACTAAATAGTTTAAGAAATGGCCGAAGTAATTGTTTCTGTTATTCAGGTATACAACACAGTTTGTAAGACGAAAAAATTAGTCAACTAGTTGATTCGTAAATATGAGACGTTAGAGTCTGTTGTAAACAATATTTCAACTGATTAACCATGTATTTGGAGATATCACAGATGAATTATTGTCTGCTTATGATCGGTTAATAATGTTAATGTCCTTGGGCAGATATTTGAATAAGAACTCCTTGTACAATAGTGATGAACAAATGCCAACCAGTTTCATACGAGTACGTTTCTGTATCAGAAGACACGCTTGTTAAAGTCCATTGAATTTAATATCCGTTGAATCAAAACATCCTTCTTCGTTGACTGCGAAAATGAGAAAAGACTTGGCCTTCGTTTCGTCACTGGTTTTGATACTGTCTGCGTGAGAGAGGTGTATATCTGAAATGAACAACGTTCTGTCAATAAGAATCAACCAATCAGAACACATATAACATCAAATCACAAATGTCATTTCACCCTTAGAGACCAACGTTCTATCTGCCTGACATTATGAATCAACCAATCAGAGAACAGATAAGAAATTAACACCAAATCACAAATGTCATATCTCCTGTAGTGACCAACGTTCTATCTGCCTGACATTATGAATCAACCAATCAGAGAACAGATAACACCAAATCACAAATGTCATATCTCCCGTAGTTACCAACGTTCTATCTGAGGGACATTTTGAATCAACCAATCAGAGAACAGATAACACCAAATCACAAGTGTCATATCTCCTGTAGAGACCAACGTTCTGACTGCCTGACATTTTGAATCAACCAATCAGAGAACAGATAAATACATAATTACAAATGGCATGTCCCAGATGTATGTCATGTGACCTGATGCCCACTTTGGTCGTTTGTGTCCACGTCTTCCAGATGTATCTTTATGTCTGCAACCCGAAGCAACACCACCTTTGACCTGGTGTAAACCACTTTAAATATGACCAACACCATTACACAGATCGATGCAGAGTCATACATCTCTAACACATCGTCAATGGTATGACATTATTGAAACCATACAGATAGCACTAACCGCCATTATAATATACCATTGGTTACTTTGCAATAGCTATATATCGAAAAGTCCCAAGTCGGCTTCTCAAATATATATCGAAGTTGATGATAGACCTCCTAACCCGTGGCACTGTTTTCACTTTACACATTAAACAAACTATTTTAGTAATTAAAGTTTGTTTTAAATGAAACCGGAAGTACCCTCACTCGCGAAATTTGAAAATTCATTGTCTTAAGGCTTGTTCCCACACCACATATGTGTATATAAGAAAGTATTACAGGTTCCTGGTTGATCCAGAAATCTAAATGTGTACACGCATGACATAACACTACCACTCAGTAACATGTCGTTTGCAGAGCCTCGTTCCCATAACAACCCGCCGAAAACATTCTTGATCACAAACAAGATGTCCAATACACCCATCTGGAGATCATCCATCTTCTTTTAGGCCTTCCCCTTCCAAGACATACACCTCGCCATTATTGTTCTCTCCAAACTTTCATGACGTTTCAAGTGACCAAAATACCAATTTTCTTTGATCGTCTTTAAAAACCATCTTCAAAATTCTTGAACTATGGATGCGTTTGTTCTTTTTACCCAAGATATTCTTAGAACCCATCTATTACATTTATATTCAAAGGCTTTTATGCTGTGGTTAGTAAGTGTCTCACAGGCGTAAGTTGAATACTCTTAAAAACCTAATTTCTGTAGTTCTAGCTGTCCCACCCCATAATTTATCCAGTTGTTTTGGTCTTTGAAAACCAATTGATAATCGTCGTTTAATTTCTTTCATTGTGTCACCGTTGTTCGCAACCAAGATATTCGAAAGTTTCCACCACCTCCATGGTTGTTATGGGTTTCTTGGCAAGGTTTGTCGAAAGCACATTACTTTCCTTCTGGCCAGTGCCTGTTTTAATCTGTGACCACACTGATGATCTATCAGTGCAGACCATAACCATCAACAATATGTCGGCTGTTACACTTCATCCACCCGCTTCCATGGGTTCACATAACCCTGATTCGGGTACTCCACCCAAGAGTGCCCCGTAGAAGAAAGAAGGATACCCCACAAACTGGACTAACAACCATACACAAGTAAATTTTATGCCAATCTCTCAGAACGGTATCACACGCACAATCAGTCATACACACTCTCATTGTGAGTTGTTTATAGGCTGTCTGATCGTTGTGCTAACATTATAGGTCTTAGAGTGACCAGCGCCACACACACACACACCAACAACAACAACAACAACAGTCATAGATACCAGTATAGAAACATAGAGAAACAGAAACCCAATGACAAATAACCAGATACACACAACCAGCCAGACATACAGACAGCCAGACATATAGATAGACAGACATACAGACAGACACGTTTTTAGTCATAGGCGCAAACACTAACACACACCATTAACAGATAAATGAAAACACGGCCCGAAAGTTCCCCCATCACATTACATTCTTACTTTTCAATCCTTGTGCTCAGAATATGGTGAATTTTAGATTTATTCTGAATGACATCATTTTGATTATCATGTGGTTACACATCTATTCACCCATCATGTCACTAAGCGTGGGAGATCATTTTCTGCCATTTCACTCGATCACTAGAGTCGTGGATCAGCTCTGGTCTCGACCATACCAGCCAGCCATCCAGGTATTTACTTCTCAGGTCTTCCTCCTTGGTCTCTTTCCCTCGATCTTGCCAGTTGTTACCATGTTTAAGTCTTTCTCATAAAATACCCAACAAATTTTGTCTGCGTCCAATTTATATAATCTATTTACGATTTTCATGTGTTTCTTGTAGGACCTGATTATTTTCTGCCCGTGGTATCTTTTCTCCACATTTCCATCAGATGTTTTTCAGCCTGGTCCACACATCGAAACAAAAGTAACATTATGAAGCACTTCAACACTTTCTTTTTCGTTTCAAATTGCTATCTTTTTGGTCAGTATGTTGTTCATCTTGCTAAAGGCTACATTTTCTGTGACGATTCTTGTAATCTCTGCAAACCATTTCCCAACAGAACTGTTCCGAGATAAATGTACCGACTTGTTTTCCTATTTACTTGTGGTGTTTCCTTTTTTCCTAGTGACGGCCATAATCTGTGTCTTTTTAATGCTAATCCTAGTTGTTCGCAACAAACGCATGTTATTGATGTCCCGCAATGATCTTTTCATATATTTCTGGTGTACAGGAAAAACAAACATTATATATCCCTGTCTTAATAGGCTGACAGTGGCCTATTTCATTAGCAATCTTTATGATAGTTTTGTTTCCAATATATGTTTTTCCCCCCAGCCGTTTGTAGATTTTCAAGCACATCTAATTTGTTGACATGTCTTACACTATTGAATCCCTTATCAGCGTGATAACATGCACACCTGTTTTTTTTTACTTGTGTGTTAAAAAGCATTGCGTATTGTTCGTGTATTTACACGGCGTGTAGGTGACTTATGCGTTATTTTACATTCTGTACCCTTGAAATGGAGATAACGAAATACCGCAAAATCAATTCAAAGGGGAAAGAGATCAAGTAAAAAACAGAGTAATACAGACCTTGTGGTGCCTGACCTCGCTTTCCCCCGGGCGCGCGTGTGCCTAGGCGAAGTTATAAAAGAAACCAGAAAGAAGCCAGGAATACTAATCGGAAGATATAATGATACAGTTTTGGTGGGTAGATAATGCAACAGATCTACAATTGTTGGACATTGTAGTAACACAGAGTGGTCTATCAAGAAAATAGTAATAATGGTATCAAAGAAAGTAAATAAATGTTTTGTTTTACAGGACATCGCTGTCAACATCTTTCAGCTGATTTCTTGGCAAGCTTACGCTCAGCAGTTTGCCTTTGAGCGGCCGGCTCAAACACCCCCATAAGTTACAGACGCGGTTCGAACTGATTCTCGCAGTCGTCACGTTACTTACGAGATCACGGAGAAAAGTGTAACCTCTTGACAAGGATCCAAGAAAGTGTCAAAATGTGACATAGAAACATTCTTAACCAAATGGATAAATTACCTAGTGGTAGTTATCAGCTGGAGGATGTACAAGAGATTAATGAACAGAACAAGATAAATTTCATAAAATGAAAAAAGTAATGTAAAAGAGTGCTATATAAAACCATTTTGTTGTATGGCAGCGAAGCTTGTAAATGAACAAAATTAGAAGCAGATGGTTTGTAAAGTGAATTCCCTGCCAGAGTAACAACTAGGTGAAACTAGAAAAGAAATAGCTGTCTTCGCCCATGTAAGAGACGCATGAAAATCGTGACAACTGGAAAGTTCGAGGGAAAATAAGACAGACCGAGATTAGAAATTATGGTAGTGGGATGTCAGCAAAGTTGATTTCAGAACACCAAAGACATGGGTATGAATGCCTACATCATTTGATGATGAATGCATCACGTGTTGATGAGGTGTTCCTTTGTAAAAGGTAAAAAAAAAAACAGCTATGTGCGGCGTGGTGCCCACGCGAAAGAAATAAACAAGTGTGGCTTTTGTACAGGGTGAAAAGAAAGTCGTTCTTATAACCATTCGTTCACTCAAAACATGGCGAAATTTAGATTTAATCTGATGATATCAAAATTAAATCTGATTATCGTGTTAGTAAAACACGTACACTTGTTTCACCTCAGTTTGGCTGGGCTGGTGAATGATATTAACACTGATTCCGATTCCGATTCCGATTTGCCGAAAAAAAAAGAAACTTTCCACCTCGTTCAACCCGTCTTAATGACGTTGGTTATAGTTGTGGTGGTTCATAGTGCGGTATTGGTTTTCTGGTCTTTTGTGCATTGGTCAGCTTCTATTTCTGCCTGTCTGGCCGAGTTCCTCTCTTTGCCATCCTTTTTGCTTCTGTCGCTTTGCTGGTGTGTCTGCTGTCATTATCGGTTTGCCCATCCCTCACTGTATTTTTATTTTGCTGTTGGCTTTATTTTATGTTGGTTATATTTCTTTCCCTGTTCTTGCAATGAATTGTTTTGTAAGCTTTTGTATTTCTTTGTCGCCTTCCACCTGTAGGCATTCCTTCATCGTCATCGTAGTGTTTCTTGTTTGGAAGTATTCTACTAGGTCCCTGCGTTCCTGGACATAGGTTGTGCACGATAGTAGGTAGTGTTCTATAGTGTTTTCCTCCCGGCAATCAATGCAATGTGGTCGGGTGATTTTATCCTTCCATTTCCCGATTCTCAATCTCCATAGTTTCTTGTACGTTGGTATTTTTGTGTTGTCTTTCACTTGACTTTTCATACTTGGCTCTCTGAGCATGTGGTAAGCGTGTCGTCCTTTATTGCTGTCTCTCCATTGTTGTTTCCATTTGTCGATTACTTGTTGTTTGATAATGCTTTTTGCCTCCAGAATGCCGAGTCCTGTGTCTACTATATTCTGGCTGCTTGTCCCGCGTTTTGCGGCCATGTCTGCCCTCTCATTGCCAGTTATTCCTCTGTGTGCTGGTATCCATGCAATTGTGACCTGGCATCCCATACTTTTTAGTTTTGTTGTTAGTGTTAGTATTTTCTCTTTCAGGTCTTGTCTGTTCACTTTAGAGTGGTTGCCTAGCGCTTGTACTGCAGATAGTGAGTCCGTCAGTATAGTTAGTTTTATAGGGGGGTTCTCTGTTGCTATTTCTAGTCCTTTCATAATTCCTACTAGTTCTGCCGTGTATACCGATGCATTGTCT
Organism: Cepaea nemoralis; assembly: GCA_014155875.1. NCBI lineage: Eukaryota > Metazoa > Mollusca > Gastropoda > Stylommatophora > Helicidae > Cepaea > Cepaea nemoralis. Next base: position 33,177 of record JACEFZ010018737.1, on the reverse strand, counting down.
GTTATTTTGTACTCCTTTTGGATGTTCCGGTATGGTACTACTACTCCTGCCCCTACCTCCCCATTCTCGTTCTTTGATCCGTCTGTGTATATAGTGAGGTTGTCCGTGCTTATTTGTCTTATGTATTCCTCCGCTATGTCTTTGGCTTCTCTGTCCTCTGTTGATTTATTAATTATGCTCGCGAGTGTCGTATCCGTAAATGGTAGTTCTAGCTCCCATTGGGGTGTTGTTTGTCTGTGAACTTTTGTTCGTGCCAGTGCCCTGGCTAGTTTCTCGTCCGCGTTCATCTCTTGTGCAGCTGTCCATCCTGCTGGTGTTTGCGTCTTTTGTATGGGTATTCCTCCCCATTTGCTTCTGTTTTCTTCAAATGCACTGAACGCGGGGTGTCTTGTATCCTTCGCAGCCTTCATCCAGTAGTTGTACACTAATTGCTTTCTTCTCAGTTGTAGTGGAAGTACTCCTAGTGCTACCTCTAGGGCTTCCCTTGGTGTTTGCTTGCCTGTTCCTAGGATAATGCCCAGCGCTTGGTTCTGTATTGTGTCCAGTCTTCGTTTTTTGTGTTCCGGTGCAGCGTCGTATACTATGCTTCCGTATTCTATTCTTCCTCTGATCAAAGATTTGTATAGCATTAGCATCGTTTTTGTATGGGCTCCCCATCCACTGCCTTTAATTACTCTTAGAATATTTATTGTCTTTTTGCCTTTTTCGACTGTCTGGTCTATATGTTTTCTCCAGCTTAGTTGTTCGTCTAGTGTCATCCCGAGGAATCTTGTGTTTTTTGTTCTCTTTATATTCTTCCCTTGGATCTTGATGTCCCCGTCCGTGTAGTTTCGTTTTCTTTTCGCGTTGAATATCATAATGGCCGTTTTGTCTGTGTTGATCTGGAAGCCCCATTTTTCCATCCATTTGGCAATTCTGTTTATTTGCCTTTGTAGTCGGTCTCTTGTAGTTTTTATGTGTCTTCCGCTTCTCCATATTGCACAGTCGTCGGCGAATTGCGATATCCCTATCCTGTCTTCCAGTTTTTCTTCATCTAGGTCATTTACTAATATTGCGAATATTGTCGGTGATATTACCGATCCCTGTGGTATTCCGTTTTCTTGCTCATAGGTTCTGGATTCCTCGTTTTTTATTCGTACGGTGAAGCTTCTGTTCTGTAGGAAGTTTTCGATATATCGATATGTCCTGCCTACTATCCCTATTTTGTTGATTTTGATCAGAGCTGCTTGTCTCCAGCATTGGTCATATGCTTTGGCCAGATCTAAAAATACTGCTATCGTTTTCTCTCCTTTTTTGAATGCCCTCTTTACGTGGTTTTCTAGTTTAATTATTTGGTCAATTGCGCTTCGGTTGGCTCTAAACCCCGACTGTGTGTCGCTAATTAGTCCGTTTTTCTCCAGATGGTGTGTGATTCTTTTATTGATGACTGTTTCCATAATTTTTCCGAGGTGTGATGTCAGGGATATTGGTCTGTATGAGTCGATTCTTTGTGGGTTCTTGAACTGCTTTTTGACTGGTATAACTGTCGCCTTCTTCCATTGTGCTGGTATTTGTCCCGTGTGCCACACTTTGTTGTAGAGGGCTGTTATTGTCTCTATTGTATTTCTTGGTACCCTTTTCAGTATTGTATAGTTTAGGATGTCTGACCCTGCTGCTGTGTCGTCCTTTTCCTTGATTGCTGATGTTACTTCGTCAATCGTTATGTCCGCGTCCATGTAGAAGTCCTCTATTTCTTGTTGCAGTTCTTCCAACTCTTCAGTGTATTTTTCTCGTCTTTGTTTTTCCTGCTCTCCTAGTGACATGTTGGAGCATACCTCGTAGAAGTATTTGCCGAACGCGTCTGCTTTTTCTTTGTCTGTTACCGCTAGTGTTGGGATTTTTATTGTTGAGATGTTGCTGTTTGTTTGGTTTCTTTGTATAGCTTTTATTTGCTCCCATACTTCTTTTGTGGGTGTGTCTGGTGACAATTTCTGGCAGTATGTTTTCCATGCTGTTTCTTTGGCTTTGGTTATCAGTCTGTTGGCTTCGTTCCTCTGAATTTTGTATTCGTTGTAGTTTTCGTCTGTCCTCATTCTTCTGTATTGTTGGAGCGCCTTCTTTCTTTTTTCCAGTGCCTCTGTGCAGCTCTGGTTCCACCAGCCAGCTGGTTGTTTGTTCCATTGTTTTCCTGTTGTTCGTGCTCTCTGTGTGTCCGCTGTCAGGTATGCAGGCATATTTCTATTGGGGATGTATTTTACCGCGGCCTGTAGGATGTTGTTAGTGATTCTTTCTGTGTATTTGTCTATATCTTCATCTTCTGTCTGTTCTAGCTCCATCCCGTCCAGTTCTTCTCTAAACTGTTCCCATTTCGCGTTCTTGAAGTGGAAGGACGGTTTATTACTTTCCTTACTTTTTTGTGCTCTCGTGCTTGTGTCGATGACTATCGGTAGGTGATCGCTGTTGGTGTCTTCTTTTACTTCCCAATTGCTCCTTGTTAGGCCCGTTGTTACTATTGTTAAGTCGATTGCTGTGTCGTATCTTTCCGGGTTGGGGTCTATTCGTGTCATCGACCCGTCGTTTAGCACTGTTAGCTGGTTACTCTCTATAAATTCGATCAATTTTGTTCCCGCTACGCTGCTTTCTTGATTCCACCCCACATTGGGTGGCAACAGTTGAAGTCGCCGACTATTATTGTTGGTGTTTTGATTCTGTTCTTTATCTCTATTAGGTCTTCTTCTTCTATTTTTCCTTTAGGGCAGTATACGTTAATTATGGTTAGGTTGTTGGGTTTACTCGCAATCTCCGCTGTGATTCCCTCGAAGTTGGTTGTCCTGAATGTTCCGTTTTCTACTATTTGTAGATTGTCTTGTATGAGTAGGGCGACTCCTCCTCCTGTTGTTTCCGTCCTGTCGTTCCTGAGTATCTTAAAGCCTTTGCATTTGTAGCTGTCCTTTGGTTTCAGGAATGTTTCCTGCAGGGCATATATACTATTTTCCCTCCCTAATTGTTCCATAGTGCTGGGGAGGTTTTTTTTTCATGCCTCTGCAGTTCCATTGTACTATTCTAATGTTTTTTTTCCATGGTCGTGTTGTATTTCTGTTTTTGATTGGTTATTGTTCTCTTCAGTTCTCCGATGTTTCGCTGTCTTTCTCGCTTGTCTCCTGTAACATCTTGTTTGCTAGTTCGGTGTATTCCTGAAGTATGATCGGGCCCTTCTTCGCTTTCTCCATTAATGCTGGTAGTATTCGTGTGAACTCCTCTTTGTTTATCATATTTTCCACTGCTTGTTTAATCATTTTGATTTCTCCATCAGTCTGTTGCTTCAATTTTTTAAGGTCATGGCCTAGTGGTTGCATCCTTTTTTCTACCTCTGTGTTTGATAGTTCGATGTCGCGTAGTTTTACTTTCATCTGTTCTGTGGCCGTGTGGTTTTCATTCGTCTGGTTACTCAGTTCCCGTCTGGTTGCCTCCATCTTTTTGGCTAATTCTTTTATCTTTTCATTGGCTGTTTGGTTCTCTTTTAACTGGTTTTTCAGTTCTGTTTTGGCTGCCTCCAGCTCTTGGGTTATTTTCCGCGTGTGTGTTACTGCATCTTCAAGTTGTTTTTTCATGGTTAGCATGCTTTTTTCAGCTTCTTCCATTCGTCTTATAACTTTCTTTAGTTCATTGTTTTCTGTCTCTTCCTTGTCGTGTGTACTGTCTCTTCCTACGTCCTTGTCTGCTATCTTGTTCTTCATATTATTCATTTCGGATTGCAATATTCTTATTTCTGATCTTGTGTCTGGTTCTTTGCGTGAGTTTTCTTGTCTCCACCTTGTGACCCTCATCGGGGTTTGTGTGAGAACTGACTCTCTCCATGCCGTCTCTGTTAGTTTATATTCAGGGCAGCCCTTATATCTCGCGCTGTGGTTACCCTTGCAGTTTGCGCACTGTCTGGCCAGGTTCACTTCTTTGTAGTGTTTATCCCTTTTCGCTTCTGTACAGTCACTATACCAGTGGCTTTTGCTTTTCCTTGCAATATTTGAGGGTATGTCCATAGATTTGGCACTTGCTACATTGTTTGACAGGTGGCACATACATTTCGAAGCGCTTAGGCCTTCCTACGTATTTTATTTGGTTTGGCAGTGTTGTTCCGTTGTATTTAACCATTACTACCGCGGTTGGTTCGCCACGTTTTGTCAGTATCCTATCCACGTGCGTGATTTCAATGCACGTGTTCTCTTTTCTTATTTCTTCCTCTACCTTCCTCATATCTGTTGTCGGGTTTATTCCTTTGACAACTATTGTTGTTGTATTAACACCGCAGTGTTACCGGTGTTTTGTTAACGTGCGCGGTCATCCGAGAAAACTTGGCAACAATTTCCCCCGAGAAACCCCGCTACGGAACGAAATTAACATAAAGTGTGCAACATGCTGAGTTTGTAATATCAATATCTCTTTATAAATTACACAAAACACCATCATTATTGGTGTTTTATATCAACGACATCATAATCTTTCACTTCACTATAAGTTCTAATACTTTTGACCTATAAAAAGTTATTTTATTACACATTTAAGGCGTCATACGAGGCCTGGGCGTTCCGATTGTGCATACATAAATAATTTGTTAACATATATAAGAATGGTTTATTATGCTATAATACCTTTTAAAATACTTAAAACTTGGTATTATTAAATATTACAAGGTTCATTTTTCTGATATTTGAATTATTTTGTCTAAATCTGACTTTCCCCAAGCGGGCATAGCACAGTTTTACATAATTTATTCTGCGAGTTTTTATACAACTGACAACCAAATTCTATCGGCGTGTAAACATAATGGGGGAGTAATTTATATATTTGTCTAACCCGTATATACATCTGTTCTAGAAATATGTTTTGTCTATCGCTGTAATTCTTATTTTTACCATCTCCGACATCACAGTTGAAAGATTGCTGTTGTACTTTTGGGTCGTTATCACCGTTACCAGAATTATTAGTGTAGTTGCTAAAGCACTCGACTCGGGTCTGGGCGAAGGTGGTTCGACCCTCAAAATGATAATTAATTTTTTTTTAAATTCGTTCGCACGCTTTAAACCGCTGTTCATCAAAATACCATACCGTTGTCTAGTATTTATTCTCTTTTTGGTAAGTCTTTCGCTTACGCACAGATAAGAAGATAGACACTTTGTAACGCCGCAAAAAGAATACATTATATATCATGCCGGTAACCGCTCTGGGTCTATCATTATCATGTGTCGATTCTTCTTCTTCCGTTCGCTTGAAATATGACTATAATTGTGATATTGTTTCTTGTATAAATTTAACGATGTTTGTCGATAAGTCTTCACATTCGTCGTTTTGTCGCGCGTCGAGCGGATCATTCGCACTGCGAGCGCTAGCAAGTCAAGTCGCATTATTCTGTCAAGAAGCCTGAGCAGCGGGAAAATGTCACGTGGAAAATCCAACAACAAGAAGCACGCTGTTGCCAAGATGTGCAGCGTGGGAGCCGACAACAAGAAGAAGAACGTCGAGAGCCCACCTGCTAGCTGCATCAAAGAGCCTGATACTACAGCCATTACTGAAGCTACTACGAGGGAGAAGATTGACAGCCCAACACAGTCAAGAACCAAGACAGCATAGAAGAAGGAGGAGAAAGACACCAGAGTCGGAAACACCGACTCAATAACAGTCCGATGGGTTGTCAAGCGTATTCCTGTGGAGCTGACAGATGAAGAAATCATGAAGCAGCTATGTGAAGAGAATCTTCACATCCGATTCTTGAATGCGGAGCGGCTTCTCACCTACTCCAAGATACCTACAACCCTGGTAGTGGTGACATCGGAGGGCAGCGAGATGCCGACCACAGTGTCATACAACAAAAGAATGCAGCAACCAGAGAGATTCATCCCAAGAATCACTCAATGTTCCAGATGTCAGAAGGCCGGCCACAGCAAAGCTACGTGTCGCAGTAAGACGGAAATCTGCCGATACTGCGCCGCTCACCATGCCTTCAAGGAGTGTCCGCTGGCCAAGATGGACACGGACTTGCGAGCACCCAACAACAAAAGAAAGTGCGCTAACTGCCTGGGCAAACATGGAGCAAGATACCCGGGCTGTCCGTACCTGCAGAGACATAGAGACGTCTTAAAAATCGCCATCATCACAAAGACACCATTCAAGGAAGCAATGCAGAGGGGCGAGACAGCCACGGGTATAGCACTAGCTGAAAGAGATCAACTACAAAAGCAGATAGACGAGTTGAAGAAACAAGTCAAAGCACTGCTGACGAGGACTCCGACTAGTGATAATGAGAAGCTGCTGGCCGACATGAAAGAAATCCAGCACGACATCAAACAAGAGATCCAGCGCATGGCTGAGATGAAGAAGGAGAACGAAGAAATCCTACAAATTATCAAGACCGAAAGAGAACTGCATAGAGCTGAAATGGAACTCTTTCAAAGCAAACCAGCAGAATCCATACAAGAACCAACAGAGAAACCGCAAGATGAAAACCAAGATACCGAGCCTGAACCGCAAGCTAAAGCCAGCAGCCCAACCACAACGCCCAAGAGGGAACTACTATACCGTCGGATCTCTGAAGGAGGCACAGAATGCCCAGTCGACAAGGAGGAATTCAAGCGTGAGGAATTCAGAAGGCGCTGGGAAGAAAAAGAAAAGAAGAAGCCTAAAAAACTCCGGGGGAAACCGATGGTATACCCACTACAACCGAGAGGCCGACTTCGAGTACTATATCGAGGACGGTATAATCGTCCCATGGCTGACCACGGAGGAAGAAAACGTTAGGCAGCAGACACACAAACGCAACAAGGAGGAAAATGAATACGTCGAAAAGGTCCTTCAGAAAATACACAAAAAATGAAATAAAATACCAAATAAAAAGTCCTTTTAAGGACTGCAACCAGTCAAGCCTGGAGCCTGCACCAACAACGAAAACAAAAGGAAACATGCACAAAAGACAGCCGCCGACCGATCCCCCAGCTGGAGTGGGATCACAAAAAGTCCTTATAAGGACTTCAGCCAGATGAGCCAGGAGCCTACACCAACAAAGAAAACCATAACAACAGAAGAGCACAAAGGATAGCCGTCGACCACTGCTGACGTCACAGACACAAACGCTACATAACCAGTCCGAGATAGGACTCACAAGACAAGAATTAGGGTGAATAAACCCACAAAAACCACGTAACTCAACAATAACCACAGCTGATGAAGCAGGTTAGACGAGGTCGAATTTGGAATTTTTGTTTTTGAAATGGAATCGGAATCGGAATCGATAAGTCTTCTCACTGAAGTTTGTAACGAAAACACATAACAAAACACTACCACCCATGTTATTAATTTTTACATAAATTAGATGGGGTTTTTGTGTAGGGAAGTAATTCTTCAGTCATCGTGTGCCATGTCGCTGGGCGTGACCAAACGCGGTACATTTTACCATGTTGATAAGTTTAATAAAACAGAGTACCACACGCAAAACTGTCAATCAGGTATATAGTTGGGTTGCCTTGATTAAATCGTTTCTTGCGGGAAACATTTCCACCCTTGCAATTTCCTTGGGGTTCTTTGAGTGAAAACCAGATCATTGAGGCTGTAAAAAGTGACACATTTTTCGGGTTAGTTGAATGCGATATAGAGACCCCGACTGATTTACAAGAGTCCTTTGCCGAAATGCCCCCTATTTTCAAGAACACGGAAGTGTCGAGGGACGACATTGGGGAATTTATGAAAGAATACGCCATAAAAAATAAACTACTGAGTACCCCACGACGGACTTTGATTGGTAGTTATTTCGGGAAGAAAATATTATTAGCCACCCCTCTTTTAAAGTGGTATCTAGCTCATGGGTTGGTGGTTACACACATCTACCAGACAATAGAATATCGACCAGTTAGTTGTTTTAAACAACTTGGGGAAACAGTGTCTAATGCCCGCCGCCAAGGGGACAAAAATCCAGCAGAGACTATTACAGCCGACATGATGAAATTGTTAGGTAACGCCGCTTACGGTAAAACGTTAACTAATAAAGCCAAACATACGATGTCTCCTACTGTCAGGGAAAAGACACTACCAAAGTACTCAATAACCCCAGATTTAAAAGCATGACTGGTATTACAGCTGATCTTTTCGAAGTAGAAACACTAAAAAAGAAAACTGTCTGGGATCTACCTCTACAAATAGGTTTTTTCGTTTATCAATACGCCAAGTTGCGCATGCTAGCTTTCTACTATGACTTTCTTGACAAATTTATCTCTGAAGACGACTTTCAGCTTTGTGAAATGGACACTGACTCTCTATATTTGGCCCTTAGCGCTGACTATCTCTCTGAAGTAGTTAGACCACACCTACGAGAAGAATATGACAGAGTCTACAATCAGTGGTTCCCGTCTGAAACCTGCCCTGTTCATAGAACTACTAGCTGTCAGGACTGTGTGGATATCAAAGCCTATGAAAAGATAACCCCTGATCTTTTTAAACTAGAGTACGAAGGGGATGGGGATGGTGTCGTTATGTAGTAAGACGTATATTTGTGTCGGAGATTATGATAAAATCAGTACCAAAGGTCTGACCAAAAACCACAACACTCATCTAAACAAGGACACTTTTTTTTTTGAAGTACTCAACACCCAAACACCAAGTGGGGGAACCAATATAGGCTTCAAGACACAGGACTCTTCTGTATATACATATCAGCAACATCGTGCATCTCTGTCATATCTGTATATAAAAAGGCAGACACAAAATGATAATGTGTCAACTATGCCGCTACTTATTTAATATGCTTTGTATTGTCTATACATGGTTTAATAAAAACATTATATACCTTACTTGACTCGTTTGTTATTTTGAGTGTTGTATTTTTTATGTTGTTATAGTACCTACAATTTAAGGGGTCACTTGAACACACCTACTCTGACCACCACACCCACTCCGATGAGTCACTTCGCAACACCTACTCTGACCACCCCTACATTTTTGAAAGAATAAAAACGAGTTATCGCCCCTATGTGGATCAGGGAGTTATCACCCTTTGGGGAGTTGGGAGATATCGCCCTTTGGGGATCTGGGAGTTATCTCCCTTTGCGGATCAGGCTCGATAATTAGTAATAATATATAAGATCCGCAAAAATACGCGTGCTTTCCTCGTTCTACACTACTCAGGTTCGATCCGGGTCGATAACTATAGCTTTCAAATTTTATGTTGCTAATGCGTCCTCTAATCTCTATTTTCCCCTTCTGTGAGCGCCAAATAATACTATGTGTGTCCATTTATGTAATTGTCTTAGTGGCCTCAACGGTTCTCCCCATTTATTTCTTGTAACCCGAGGTACCACGGTACTTTGACTCCACAATTTGCAACGATAGGACTATTCGTTTACCGACAGGAGAAATTGCCGGCATTATGTCTGCATTGATTCTACGTATGTCTGCATTGATTCCACGCATGTCTGCATTGATTCCACGCATGTCTGCATTGATTCCACGCATGTCTGCATTGATTCCACGCATGTCTGCTTTGATTCCACGCATGTCTGCATTGATTCCACGCATGTCTGCATTGATTCCACGCATGTCTACATTGATTCCACGCATGTCTGCATTGATAGTTCTTTGAATACGTTTTTTAATAAATGTGTTCTGTTGTTGGATCCCTTCCTCTTGTTCCCAGTCTGGCACGCTGTGTTGAAATTCTCCATGTTCTACCTAAAGGAGGAGAAAGGCGAGCATGTTGAAGAATACGCATAAACGAATATAGCCCTTTAGAAAATATTGATTAATGAATTTCAGAATTGACATTATTGCTCTCGGGACATCCCCACATACGATCAGTCTTTTCTTCAAATGTCACAGAAGAGCTGGCACGCTGATTATTCCAGCACAATTAGTTTAAACATCAGACGGGTTGTTCCTCTGACTAGCACCTGGCCGTCTTGACAGACGATAGTTTGTAAAATGGATTTATACTTCAACAAAGCACAAAGCCTGGGCTGAATTTAAAGACCATGTGATGTTCATGTAGCGTGATTCCTCTCTCGGCTTGCCTAGTTTATTCCAAAGGAAAGTTAGCGGCAATACATCTGGAACAAAACAAGCCGCAGAAGCTGCCGGATCAGCAAAGCTATGCTATAACCGTCCACCTGTCAGAGCTTCCATCCTAGCCTAGACCAGTCTAGGGTTTTCCTTGACGCGTTAAGTATCGTTCACACCTTCTACTCACTTCCTTCGGAGCCAGTCTTCCCATATATGGACACTATATTTGTTCAACTGCACTTTCCACCCGATCCCCGAGAGTCTTCACCACTTATACTTTATTATAAATAGATCTCTGTCCAACGGTGGCAGCAGTGGCTAATCTGTCCGCTTGTTCAATGCTCCGCCCACCTCCAGGTCCCGGGTGGATAATCCATGACATGGTCGCAATCTCCATCCTGGTATGGGATATTTGCCACCCCATCCGGAATATGCCATTTTCTACTTTCCGCGTTGAAGCATACTCTATGAGCCCATTGCAAACACAAGTCTGGCTGTGCTGCCCACCAACCTTTAGAGACCAGCTTATGCTGTAGAAAGTGCGCTAAATGAATTTCAATGAAACGTCCTTCTTGGCCGCCTGCCTCAAAGGTCGTGGGTTTGTTTTCAGACTCCTTCAGTACGTCCCCATGTGCAGTTTGTGCTGGAGGTTAGAATAGCGACAGACAGACAGACAGACAGACAGACAGACAGACAGACAGACAGACAGACAGACAGACAGACAGACAGACAGACAGACAGACAGACAGACAGACGGGGAGAGGGGGAGAGGGAGAGAGAGAGAGAGAGAGAGAGAGAGAGAGAGAGAGAGAGAGATAGAGAGAGATAGAGAGATTTAGAGAGAGAGAGAGAACTGTACAAATTAAAACCTCTGCAGCTGACTCGACCCACTTGCCTGTTGACCTTGTTGTATCCACGCCTAACAAAGCGAACAGAAACAGATGATGACGCAGGAACTAGAATGTCTAAATCAGTGGTTCTCAACCGGTGGCGAATTCATCTCCCCCCCCCCTCTCTAGGGGTGAATTTTAGGATTTCCTTGGGGGTGGGGGGGGGGGGGGGAATTAAGATTATTTCAAGATAGCGTTAATATAAGAAGCGATTACTTGATATTGTCTTGCCCTCCATACTTTACGGTTCTGTGCTTCTTGCTCTTCTGAAATTCGTTTTATAACTTAAGTAGACCCATAAATCACGTTTTATGTAGGCGCTAGACTTGTTCTAGTATGTGTTATTAAATTTAGCTTTCATTTTTACTTATACTATGTAAGGGAGGGGGGATTTATATTGAGGAAATACGAAAGGGGGCGGAAGAAATGACATTCTGAACATATGGTGAAGAGGTGCAATGGTAAAAAAAAGGTTGAGAACCACTGGTCTAAATGAAACCATTCCGTTTTGATGGCACACTGATATCCGGAAAAACTGCGCCTTACCTTGGGAGAATCTTAACATCAGATGGCATAAAGGAGAGATGATCTCAGAGAAGAACACAGAAACGCGACTCTGATGATCGTGTAAGATGGCGAAACATGACCGCCCAAGCTTATCGGCATGGCACATGATGGTGCAAGAACAGATACTTCATGTTATTTGTAAAGCCTCTTGGTCTAGCCCCCCCCCCCCCCTAGGTGCCTTTCTACGCGTTGATTTTAGCCAAAATGACGAGAAACTATCTACAGTGCTGAATATTTTATTTTGTTTTAAAGCTTTTGTTTTGTGTTAAAGCTTTTATTGTGTACAAAACTATGTATTTACAAGGTGCGTTGTGTGTGTGTGTGTGTGTGTGTGTGTGTGTGTGTGTGTGTGTGTGTGTGTGTGTGTGTGTGTGTGTGTGTGTGTGTTTACATTTGCGAATACAACATATGCTTTAATTATTTGGGTGGCGCAGTAGTGATATCCCCTATCAAAGGAGGAGTAAGGTGCCTCCTTCCCTCCACCAGCCTACCCTTGGGCAAGGTGGAGTACCCGTTTACCCGTACCCTCACCCCCGATCAGGGTTACATGAAGCCATGTGTGCACGTGGTAGTTGAAGTTGAAGAGCAACCGACAGATAGTTGTAGGTTATGGTCTCGTTTCATAACGGTAGGCAGAAGATCTCTCTTTTTTTATGGGAGACATAGAAAATCATCTTTTGCATTTCATCGAAAATCAGAGAAACGGTGTAAATGGGTGCTCCATAGGAGCAGCCTCGCCCGGTAGGGGTAGTCATGTGCACCAGGTGACTCCAGACCGTCATCAGGTGACTGAGTGCAAAAAATTACCATAATTGAAAGTAGGAACATGGAATGTTACAATTATCAGTGGGGGGTGGAAAAGTTGATCACATAAGGAACGAATTGTGAAGACTGAATATGAACATGTTAGTTATACGAGAGACTACATGGAAAGGAATGGGCATTATATCATCCGAGGAATATAGCATAATCAAAGTATCTTCAGAGCATCTTTACATCAGATGGCCGAGACAAGAACACAGATCCACGACTCTGGTGATCGTGTGAGATAACGAAACTTGACCGCCCACGCTTACCAGCATAGCACATCATGATGCAAGAACAGATGCAATGTTTTAAATTGTAAGGGCCTCTTGGTCTAGTCGCACTGTGTGTCATTCTACATTTTGGATATAGCCAAATTGCAGTGAAACAATCTAAAGTGCTGAATATTGAGATTGGGGGGGGGGGGGGGGGGGGGGGGGGGGGGAGGGGGGGTTGGCGGTTACCCCGGGTAAGCTGGTTCCCCCGCCTCCCCCTTTTTTGTGTGGACCCTTAGTCTCACTGTGAGCTATTGCCCACAATGGTCCACCAGACCCACATCTAAGGTGAAGCTATGTGATGAGTTTTTATTTCATCATCCCGGCCTCCGACCAGACCAGGTGTACTAGTGAAAGCCGGCAATATTTTTTTTTACCGTTTACTTTATACAAAAACAGTGTCTGTTTACATTAGCGAGTACAGCATTGATAGTCTTGGCGTGGTATAAGTACATACATATTATTGAGTATTATAGGCCTTTATCAAGCCTGTCAAAAATTGCCGATTATACATTGGAGACAGTTGCAATTAAAATGATAAAACATTGAATGAATTACCCAGGAAAGATTCAAAACTGTGTTATAAAATTCTCAGGCATGTAAAATAAAGCTATAATTTTTATAAAATCTTAAAAGGCAACTTACAATAATTATACTAATATTTATAATGGATATAAGTGTTATTAATTTCTGCAAAGTTTTATAATCACTAAGACAAATACTATAATTTTTAAATAAATAATACAATCCTCAATATTTAGTAATGTCCCTTGAAATAAATGTCATACTGTTATGTCCCTTCCACTATTTAAATACACGTTTTTCCTTTTAATGTGTCCTCCTTCTCCTCCTCCTGCTCCTCCTCCTCCTCCTCCCCCTTCTTCTTCTTCTTCTTCTTCTTCTTCTTCTTCTTCTTCTTCTTCTTCTTCTTCTTCTTCTTCTTCTTCTTCTTCTTCTTCTTCTTCAGCATTCCGAGCCATTGAGGTTCTTTGTTGCAGATACAAGCCGTCTCCATTCGTCTCTCTGGTTGACTTTCTTTTGCCAGTCACTGATTCCTAGTGCTTGTAGGTCTGTATGTATATTATCTCTCCACCGTCTTCTTGGTCTACCCCGGGGTCTACGGTCATACATTTCCCGAGTGTAAGCGAGTTTTGTTTCCCTGTTATCTTCCATTCTTTCTATATGCCCCAGCCATTGAAGTCTATTAGCCTTCACGATACCAGTGATTAGCGGGGACTTAAATAGATGATAAATGTCTTTGTTGCTTTTTCTTTTCCACTCTCCAATTTGTGTATCCCTAATGGGCCCAAAGATGCGTCTTAAGACTTTGTTCTCTAAGGTTTGTAACAAGGCTTCGTCTCCTTTCGTTGTACTCCAGGTTTCAGAGCCATACAGCACTACTGGTCTGATCAGTGTTTTGTATATTGTGATCTTGGTGTTACGAGATAGCGCATTTGATTTTAGCAGATGTTGTAGTGCATTGTATATCTTATTTCCAGAGTTAATTCTAGCTTGTATCATCATCATCATCATCATCATCATCATCATCATCATCATCATCATCATCATCATCATCGTCATCATCATCACCATCATCATCATCATCATCATCTTCCACTTCTGCCGTCAAGCGTCGTGGGGAGGAATAATTTGCGTTCCAGCGCCCGGTGGGCGGCACTGGATAGTGTCATTCCGTGTGGTTGTACAATGTCTTTGATGTCGTCAATCCATTTTCTTCTTGGACGTCCTCGTGGTCTCGTCGCAGATGATCTTTGATGTAAGGCCAGTGATGGTAGTTGCTGATGTTGCATTCTAACGACATGGCCAAACCACTTGATCTTCTGTCTTTCAATAAATGTGGCACAAGGTGTTGATCCCACTGTCTGTCTGATAATAGCATTTCTTACTCGGTCTCGGATTGTTAAGTTGGCAGCTCTCCTCAGGCATCTCATTTCGCAGGTGTTGATTTTGCGAAGGTGTAATTTGGATAAAGTCCAGGTTTGAGATTGGTAGCATAGGGTTGGTGTGAATATGCTGTTTATTATCTGTCGTTTTGCGGACATGGGTATATTTGGATGTTTCAGTAAGGGTGATAGTTGATATGTAAGTGCACTAGCTTTTTGACATCTGATTTCGATTTCTCTGTCCAATCTGCCATCTTCTGTGATCATACTTCCAAGATATTTGAATTCTTTAACTTGTTTCAGAGTTGTGCTATTTATCTGTATACTTAGTGGGCCTGGCGATCTGGTAACTCGCATTACTTCGGTTTGGACTGTGTTTATACTCATATTGTATCTCCTGCATGTTGAACTCAGATTATTAATATGATTTTGCAGTCTGCCCTCGTCGCTATAAAACAGGCACTGATCGTCTGCAAATAGAAGTTCATTTATTTCCTGTGGATCAGTTGTTTCATCTGGAGTAAAGAGTTCTAAATTTTCTGAATCTGTTCTGTCGAGACTTGCTTCTTTGGAAATTCTGTCCATGTAGATATTAAATAGCAGGGAGAGAGCACACATCCCTGCCTCACTCCTGTATTGACTGTGAACATATCTGATATACCTTCTTGTGTTCTTACTGCACTTCGGCTCGAGTGGTACATGGCTATGATGTTTTCTAGCAGTTGCCCTTGTATCCCATAGTCTTCAAGGATGGTCCATAATTTGTATCTGTCTACTCTATCGAAAGCCTTTTCCTGATCTACAAACACAATATTCTGCTGGTCACTATATTCGATAGTTTTTTCACATATTTGTCTAAGTGTAAATAATGCATCAGTGCAACTTTTACCTTTCCGAAAACCGAATTGTACTTTGCTTAACTGTTGTTCAACTATGGGTCTAGTTCTTTGTTCCAATAGTTTTGCATACATTTTCCCTATATGGCTCAGGAGTGATATACCTCTGTATGTTTCGCACTCTCTCATATTGCCTTTCTTTTTCCACATTGGTACTATTATTGCCTGTTGCCAATCATCTGGGATTTTTCTTTCTTCCCATGCTATATTAAAACGTCGTGTTAGCCATTTAACATTTAACTCCTGTTTACCCACAGGCCTGAATAGCTTCTGTGGTTATTCCATCTGGAATTGGTGATTTGTTTTTAGGACTTTTCTGTATAACTGCTTTGACTTCTGCAGGTATGAAATTTGGTTCTTGCTGTCCTTGGCTTTTAGGCACAAAAGTGAGGTTTTCTATGTTATGTGTGGGGTTAAGTAGTTCTTGAAAGTATTCTGCCCACCTTGCTAGTCTTTGTTGTGGATTAAATATCGGTATACCTCGTTTGCTGTTTACGATGGTGGTTGGGTTGTAGCATGCATCTCTGTAGCATGCATCTCTGTAGCATGCATCTGCTAGCAGGTCTAGTACAATATAACTGCAAATTACTATACAGATATATGAACAAGTACTATAAATCTAGATATTACCACACACAGCACATTCACTCAGTGACAAGAGTAGAATCAGGACCACAGACCTATGCAGACGTGTGAAGTGTGAACAGGTAAGATATTAGTCCTAACCCCTATCCACATTCACTCTAGCAGGATTCTCCAAAATGATATCTCCCTCTTATAACTAAGGATCCCGTGTCAAAAGACCCCGTTGTCAGAAGATCCCACAGTCAAAGGTTCCTGCTTGCAGGAGATCTCGCTGTCCAAGGATTCCGTATACGGGAGATCCCGCTGTCCAAAGATCCCGTTTACGAGAGATCCCGCTGTCCAAAGATCACGTTTACGAGAGATCCCGTTGTCCAAAGATCACGTTTACGAGCCCCCAATAATGTCGTGTCCTCCTTTAAAGTGTCGTCCCTGGAGTGAGGAGAGTCGACACCCACATTATAATATTTTTTTCCCTCTCAATATTCTGGAGAATCCACCAGCTTCCGTCCAACACACTCCATCAGCCTATGGACACCTTTTCCTATCACTCTCTCTCACTGTCGTACTATGCTCCCTCTCATACTTCCCAACGCAACATACTCAACAACTCTTGCTTCTAGAAATTAATAAAGATTAATTTATTAAAAGAAAAGTGTAACGTGTATGAGACGTGTATGCGAAGAAAATGTGTGACGTGTTCTATAAAGTGTGTAGAATCGGACTCTCAGACCACAACCCAGTCAGCTAATCCCAGCAAGGATAGACCACAGCACGTTACGTCAGAACATTTACATCTCACCCAGTGCCGAAACCATCTTGCCGGATACTGCTTTGCCTCTGTAGACCTCTGGTAATCCAATTTCATGATCATCCGAAATAGACACCGGTGGTATTAACAGTTAATCATGGACCGGTTGCACCCTACACAATGTCCGTTCCTACCGTTCCTTAAAAAAAACTGCACAAGTCCTTTGTAGTGTGTACACAGTCATTAATGTTAATTGTTAATGTGATTGATCCTCACTCGTGTCTATCTAGCCTCACGTATCATGTCTTGTGTTCTATTACACGAGATTATATCACACTAGGTAACTATTATACTTAATGTTCTCGGTTAGTTACTACTGTCTGATGCTGTGTGGTGCATCAGTAATCATCACTCTCTTTGGTGAATCAACTTCCTTCTAGCTTTAGTTACGTTCTGTATGCAACTTTATTGATTGTTGAACTGGTGTTCTTCCGAATGGGATTTGATTCTTTCCCAAAAACTTGTTGAGTTTCCTTGGATCTGGTAGGGAACCTAGGATAGAAACAACACATCTGGTGATAGTACTAGTCACTGATCCTTTCGGCTGAGTGTAAGCCTATCGCCTTGCTTAATGATCTTTAGCTAACTAGACTTCGTCATAGAGCAGATTAGCTACCCACCTAGAGCCGAATCAGGCTATGACAAAGAAAGACCCATACATAGTGCAAAACCCCAGCGGGCAAGTTCCCCGTCTCCCAATTATCCATCAGTACTCTATTCTTAACTAGCAGAGCTAATATCACTATTCTACTCTAACTAGTTTCCACTAACAGTGCTAATCATCACACTATAGTTTAACAAGGCCACAGTCTATATTAATTTGAACGAATATATTATAATAGGTTATACCTTACAGCACTGCAGTTTACACTAAATTACATCTAATGGTAGCCATACAGGCTCGTGTAAACTAAATCAAATATCTCCTTCACACGTTAGATGTTCTAACTGCTGCAGTGACAAGCATGTCTGCCTAAATCCACATTTTCAAGTTCCCCTAGTTGGTCCCTACTCGGGTTTATATGGCAAACTACCAAAGTTGGCCACGTGACGTTATCCTTTATGCCCCCACACAGGTGGCACATTGGCAGATCATCCCCTGTCAGGGATCCATCCCCCCTCTGGCTCCCTCAATGTTAGATTTGTCATCACTGGTTTAGACATCCAAAACAATCTAGAGAGTTACTGTCGAGTTAAAGAGTTTCGATACCAAGCTGCCAATCATGGTTTTCCAAACAAGCTTACATTGTGCACGTGACGTTGTTCATGTCCGGCAGGTGTTCCACTGTTTTCAATAACAAGCCCTCAACTTTCTGTCATGGGGTGACAGTCAAAACCTCCATTCCGTCTGATGTCCGGAACCATAGATGACAAACGGAACCATTCCATATCCTGAGCGGGCAATTATATGTGATTTTAACTGTTATGAACTGCCAACGCGTTGTATCCCTTCCTTCTCACTCACCACCAAATGTGTATATGGGCTGACCCGATGTAACCCGTGCAGCTGTGTTTACTCTGTTAGTACGACTGTTGTGGCCTAGAAAATATACGCCAAGCAAACGTCGGTATTATTATCTGGTTAACTCATGGCGATCTCGTGACAGGAACCCGCAAGGCAAACGAAATAGCGAGAGAGCTTACAACACATGAAGAAGAGAATTACGGACAGAGATGAATAATATATAGAGGACCTGGAGGACGCTGTAGGAGATAGCAAAAAATGTGACAACTTGATGTGGTTTCGATGAAGGCCTATGCCCCAATGAGGAATTGAGGACAGAAGATGATGAGGTAGGGATTTTTGGAAGGTAAAGATACAAACAACGGCATATACATCTTGAGAACATTAACAGAAAGGAAGATTAGAATGAACAGAGATCTATATTTGTGCTTTATTGTCTACACTAAAATATTGGGTGAAGTGAAAAATGTAGAAATAATTAGAATGGACATTTTAATTGCTGGTGGTGATAAAGATCTCAGAATAATACAAACATGTATTGGCAACAAAGCAACTATAAGAATTAATAACCAGTTCCACATCCCGATCTGTTTAATTTGTACAATGAAATAATAGTGATATGGATTCAAGACATGCCAGGAATATCAGTTGGTGGGCTTAATATAAATAACCTGCGCTATCTCGGTGTCATGATTTTTACGGCTGAAAATGAAACGCGGTTACAAGAAATGATAAGATATAATTACAATAAAAAGACAAAATAAAGCGCTGGATCTGAATAACAGAAAAACAAAAGTAATTATCATTGCAAAGAAAACATGTATACCAAAATGCAACATCAAAGTGAAAGGAAGACAGTATTTAAGTATGTGGATACTTTAATAAAAGCAGATGGGAGATGTATTAAGGAAATTAAATGTCGAAGAGCGGCATGTCATGAGATGCAATTTATCTGAGTTAATTGAGATGAGGAACATAGTTCTCAAGAGCTTTATTGAGCCAGTCCTGGTGTACGGATGCGAATCGTGGCCAGTTTGCAGATCTTCTTCTTCTTTTTCGTCTTCTTCTTCTTCGTCTTCTTCTTCTTCTCCCCCTCCTCCTCCTCCTCCTCCTCCTTCTTCTTCTTCTTCTTAGCATTCCAAGCCACTGAGGTTCTTTTATGCAGATACAAGCCGTCTCCATTCGTCTCTCTGGTTGGCCTTCTCTTGCCAGTCGCTGATTCCAAGTGCTTGTAGGTCTGTATATATATTATCTCTCCACCGTCTTCTTGGTCTACCTCGGGGTCTACGGTCATTTATTTCCTGAGTGTAAGCGAGTTGTGTTTCCCCATTATCTTCCATTCTTTCTATATGCAACAGCCATTGCAGTCTATTAGCCTTCATGATACAAGTGATTAGCAGGGACTTAAACAGATCATAAATGTCTTTGTTGCAGATACCCAAGGAATTATGTGGGAACTACAGTGATGTTACTGGAGAGTTGTGGTCATAGACCATAACTTTAGGAAGGGAGTAGTAGAGGATGGAAACACACCACGGTGTGGCTAACGCAGTACTGGGGACCGAGTATCCACCGGAATAAGTGGACAACTCTGCAGCTGAGCAGAGCAGGGCACTCGCTTGTCCTGACAGTCGGAAATGGCTGTCAAAGGCAGAGGTAAAAGACCACCATGTGGGTGTGGAAGACAAGAGGAAACCACTACATTATCTTCACAAGATTTCATGGCAACACAAATTTCAGAGATAGTGAAAGACGTTAATGGCTGTCATAGGACATCCTCGTCCGGTAGGGACAATCATGAGCCACAGGTGACACCACACCGTCATCCAGCTACTGATAACAAAACCATAATTAAACTAAATAAATTTAGAGTAGGAACATGGAATGTTAGGACATTAAATGAACTGGGAAAGTTAAACAATGTTCTAAGAGAAATGGAAAGCATGAACATTAATATACTAGGCATAAGTGAGATGAGATTGAAGGGATCAGGCAAAATTATAACCGACAAACACACAATAATTTATTCTGTACGGGGGGGGGGGGGAGAGAGGGATTGGGGGGGGGGGGGGAAGATAATACACATGGAAAATGTGTAGGACTAATATATGATGAAAAATACAACCAAATCAATTAATGGATACTGGTGTATTTCAGATAGAGTTATAATGGTAACACTCAAAGGCAAACCAATAGGTATACATATTATACAAGTATATTCACCAACAACAAGCAGTAGTGATGAAGAAATACAACAATTTTTCAAATTGGGTCACAAGAAATAAAAATAATACTGGGAGATAAAAAACATTTACTGTAACCAAGTAGCAGCAATTAAAATGGGAAATAAAGAGGGTAGTTACGGACAGATAAAGCTAGGGGTACGACAGGGGTGTGTCTTGTCATCGGATCTCTTCTACCCTCTATAGCGAAGTAATAATGAGAGAGATCAAAGAGAAGCCAGGAATACTAATCGGAGGTTATAATATAAATAATATACGCTATGCAGATGACACGGTATTGATGGCGGATAATGCGACTTACCTACAAAAATTGTTGGACATTGTAGTAACAGAGAGTGCAAAGAAATGATTCTCCTTGAATATCAAGAAAACAGTAACAATGGTGATATTAAAGAAAATGGTGACACCAAAATGTGACATAGAAATAAAAGGGAAAATAAATTCTTAACCAAGTGGATAATTTTAAATACCTAGGGGCATTTATAACATAGATTAAGAGAAGAATGGGGCAGGCAAAATCCGCATTTCAGAAAATGAAGAGTATCTTATGCAATAAGTCACTATCAATGAATGTAAGAAAGAGGGTGATGAAATACTATATAGAAGCAGTTTTGCTGTATGGCAGTGAATCTTGGAATGTAAATGAACAAATTAAGAAGAAATTAGATGCACGACGGAGATGTGGTTCCTGAGACGAATGTTGCGAATTCCTTGGACTGCCAGAGTAACTAACAACGATTGCATGAAAGAGACTAATGAAACTATAACACTATATACAACAATACGAAAGAGAAAAACAGCTTTCTTTGGTCATGTGAAGAGAAGAGAGACATTGGAGAACATCGTGACAACTGGAAAGATCGAGTGGAAGAGAAGCAGAGGCAGACCAAGAGAAATGATGCTGGATGGATTGAGATTGTGGAATGGAGGAATATCATCAGCAGAGTTGATCCAGAACAACGAAGACCGAGATCTGTGGAGAGCCATGAACGCCTACGCCAGCTGGCAAGGCACTTGATGATGATAAGGTTGATGAGGTGTTATAGAAGAATTGTGAGGACACCGTGGACAGATAGAAAGAGTAAAGAAGATATCTTGGAAGAAGCTAACTCACAAAGAGAACTGGTTACTCACATCACAAGAAGACAGTCCATATTATTTGGGCATGTTATGGGAGAGCTGGAGTATGTTGTCATAATGGGATAGTTTGGAGAGGTGGAGAGGCAGGAGGCGAACAAGAGAGAAGATGCTTGTCAGTTTGACATCATGCCATGGAGGAATATCAGTATCAGAAATGATTGACAGGACAAGAGAGAGAGGAGGCTGTGGGAAAACATGATCAATGATCACCAACACAAGACCAAAGTGTCTATTAAAAGACAAATAATGATAAAAGGTATTTTATTTTAATAAGGGATGTAACTGACTTAATTCATACAATTCTTGTTCAGGTGAATAACGGTCTATATTCTAACGCAGTGGTTCTCAAAGTTATTTTGGCACATTCCCCCCTTCACTATATGTTCAGAACGTCACCCCCCCCCCTCGTATTTCCTACCTATAACACCCCCCGCCCCTTAACAGTATACGTAAAAATGGAAGCTACATTTAATAATATTAATAAGTCCTCTAAAAAGTACTGGAGAGTTTTGGTCATAGACCATAACTTTATGAAGGGAAAATCCCAACTGCACCTCCTCGAGATAGAGAATGGGAAACACACCACGGTGTGGCTAACACAGCTCTGGGGACCGAGTATCCACCGGAATAAGTGGACAACTCTGCAGCTGAGCAGAGCAGGGCACTCACTTGTCCTTACAGTCGGAAATGGCTGTCAAAGGTAGAGGTAAAAGACCACCATGTGGATGTGGAAGGCAAGGGGAAACACCACATTATCTTCCCAAGACTTCATGGCAAAACATATATCAGAGTTAGTGAACGACGTTAATGGCTGTCTTAGGACACCCTCGTCCGTTAGGAACAGTCATGAGCCACAGGTGACACCAGACCGTCATCCAGATACCGATGGCAAAATCATAAATAAAATAAATTTAGAGTAGGAACATGGAATGTTAGGACATTAAATGAGCTAGGAAAGTTGAACAATGTTCTAAGAGAAGTGGATAGCATGAAAATGAATATACTAGGCGTTAGTGAGATGAGATGGAAGAGATCGGGCAAAATTATAGCTGACAACCACACAATAATTTGTTCTGGAGGGGATACACATGAAAAAGGTGTAGGAATAATACTTGACGAAAAAACAGCCAAGTAACTTAATGGACACTGGTGTATTTCAGATAGAGTTATTTTGGTAAAAATCAAAGGCAAACCAATAGATATAAATATTATACAAGTATATGCACCAACAACAAGCAGTAGTGATGAAGAAATACAACACTTTTATGACGAAATAGAAATGGCGGTGGCTCAAATTGTATCACAGGAAATAAAAATAATACTTGGAGATTTTAATGCAAATGTAGGAAAGGGGGAAATGGAGGATGTAGTGGGGAATTATGGTTGGCACAAGAAATGAAAAAGGGGGAAAGCTTATAGAATGGGCAAATATCAATGATATGATAATTGGAATCACGTGGTTTAAACACCATAAAAGACGACCATACACATGGAAAAGCCCTGATCAGAAAATACGCAACCAAATTGACTACATACTAATTAACAAAAGATTTAGAAATGCTCTAATTAATGTAAAAACAATGCCTGGCGCCGACTGTAATAGTGATCATGTACCACTAAGTGGACAAATATGAGTAAGATTAAAGAGAGGGGAAAAAATGGTTAGGGACATGAGACTTAATAAAGAGGTTCTGAAAGTAGATAAAGACATTCAAGAACAACACATAGTGACTGTGAACAATAGATACAATGCAATAGCTAAAATACAGAGTATAAATGAACAATGAGAAATGTTAAGGGACTCCACTCATCAAACTAGCAAAGAAATATTACCGGAGAGAAGTCAAATAGCTAAGAAAAAATGGATGAATGAAGAAATCTTATTGCTGATGGACAAAAGAAAACAGAGTAAAAATGACAAACAAGAATACGTTAAGATAAATAAAGAAATAAAAGATAAATGTTGGAAGGCAAAAGAAAGTTGGTTAAATGACCAGCGTAAAAAAATGAATTAAATGCCATTAAAGATACAAAAAATATGCAGACAAATCAGTGAGCCCACGGGAAGAAAAATAAAAATAAATACAAGGTGTTTGAAATCAAAAACAGGAAACATATTATTTGAGGAAGGTGCTATAATGAAGAGATGAAATGAGTATATGACAACGACGGCGGAAGACGGGATGATGATGATGACGATGGTAATCATGATGACAGACACTACAAAAGATTATGATAGTGCTGGTGAGCAGCATCATTTCTCTGCTTCACACCACTGCAAGAGAGGATAATGCTGATTTTCATGTCTCCACTTGACAACGACGGTGGAAGACATGATGATGATGATGATGATGATGATGATGATGATGATGATGATGATGATGATGATGATGATGATGATGATGATGATGATGATGATGATGATGATGATGATGATGATGATGATGATGATGATGATGATGATGATGATGATGATGATGATGATGATGATGATGATGATGATGATGATGATGATGATGATGATGACAGACACTACAGAAGATTATGGCTAGTGATGGTGAGCAGCATAATTTCTCTGCTTCACAATCACTGCAAGAGAGGATAATGCTGATTTTCATGTCTCCACTTGACAGCGACGGGAAAGGCTTGATGATGGTGATAATGCTGGTAATCATGATGACAGACACTACAGAAGATCATATGGGTCGATCGTACAGAAAGACAACGGCAATCTTGTCCAAGAAGCACGAATGCTGGGACTGACTGTGATGTCCTGTAAATGCAATGCATTATAGAGATAATGAGAGAGAGAGAGAGAGAGAGAGAGAGAGAGAGAGAGAGAAAGAGCGAGAGAGCGAGAGAGAGCCAGAGAGAAAGAGCCAGAGAGACATGAAGTGAGAGAAAAGATAGAGAGTGAAAGAGAGAGAGAGAGAGAGAGAGAGAGAGAGAGAGAGAGAGAGTCCCAGAGAGACAGAGAGTGAGAGAAAAGAGAGACATGGATAGAGAGAGAAAGAGAGAGATCACACCCACGCATGCATGCATACACACACACCTGCAATATATTTCTGACACAAGTTCATTTATAAGCCTTACAGGCCAGATCGCACTACCTGGCGTGATTATTCTGGCTACTGTGTCCGGTGTATTATCTTCACAGCTTATCAGTCATTGATCGCTGGTCATTGTATTCGTCGCTGGCCGTGGTGGGGTCAGCGCGTGACATTTACCTGTGCGCGCAGGTAAAATCTAGCGGTCAGGAGAGCTTATTACTTCTGGTTGAGTCAAGAGCCATGACTAGTCTCCCCTGGTTACTTTTATAATTAAGGGGGTATAACTGTGGGGTTTAATAATATTACATATTTTTATAATTATCTTAACAGGGTATGTCTTAAATTAATTGAGAATAGTAGTTTTATATTGACATTAAATTCTCCACTATGCATACAATAAATTTACCTGTTTATTATGTTTTTAGGGTTAATTTTTTAATAATATTGTATGCCTGGCTAGTATATTTTTACACCAGATTTTCACCAAGCGCTTAATGTTGATACATGAGTACTATGGAAACATGCCGAATTAACTATCAGCGTGCAAAAGCTTATTCATCATCCAACTATGGATACTCGAGTTATCTCGAGTGATGGAATAAATCAGTTTTCCCCTCTGTCATATTGATTTCGGTCTTTTCATCGAAGGGTTCGAAATCTACATGACTGGAGCTCGCGCGCACTGCACCGCACCGCACCACACACACACACGCACTGTAACTCGAACCCAGGTGCCCGGCGACTAGTTGGTCTACTTATCTATATAAGTATTCCGCATGCCCGGGGCTTACCTCGCTGTCTTTGAATGGTCTCGGAAGTGGTCGGGGGAAGCTGAGGCTGCCGGCGGAGGTACCTGGTCGCACCCACCCGCCCCGGACCGGAAGTAGTCAGCAGGACAATCGGAAGTAGTCACCCAGACCCAAGAATATACCCGCCATTGTTTTGAAAATGTGGTCCGTTTTTCAGGGGGTCAGGTAGAAGGCTGTATAACCTTCATATAAGGAATTAAGACTTCCGGACCCCCGCAACGGACCCCAAAACCGACTTAGTTATCCTCTCTCCTACTACTACTAGCTCCTACCCTCTTTGGAATATACTTTTCACTTCTACTGAAATATGCCTTTCGTGATCAGGATGGTGGTATATACATTCACTCACGCTCAAATGGTGGCATCTACAATGCTCAGAGATTGAAGGCCAAGACCAAAATTAGGAGGGTACTGATCAGAGAGTTGCTTTTTGCAGATGATGCTGCAGTTACGACTCACTCTGAGGAAGATGTTGCAATGTCCACTATCTGCATTCTCCAATGCTTGCTCTGAATTTGGTTTATAAAATAGCAAAAAGAAAACACAGATATGTCACAAGGTGCACATGTGGTATCATCAATCTTTATTGACGACGCCGAACTAGAGATGGTAGACCATTTTACATATTAGGATCAGTGGTAAATAGCAAATTATCCCTAGATCAGGAAATCAATATCCGGATTGCCATGTCGCTGTTATGGGTTATTCTTAACAATTCTAACTGACAACAGTAATAATAGAACTGTAGGCTCGCTCCGACCAACTGAACAGCAAGATGGGCTTTCCGAGTGAACCCAAACAGGAAGAATAAAAGGCCGATTCCTGAACGTGAGTAATTGACAATCGCTGTTTTATTTATCTACAGCGCCAACTAGGGCTTGCATATGACACAATATTATTCAAAAACTACGTGGCCTGTAATACCAGGGCCGGCCGTAATTACACTATTGAACTTTATATTAATGATAAAAATTACAAACCGTCTCATAACCAAACTGTTTACAAATTACTTCATACGTCCTTGAAACTCCTTCTCTCTATCCTTTAGGTACATTTCTCGCCGCTCTGAAATCATGATTAATTTCCTCGTCCGTAGGTTCATTCGTTCGTGGCGTTATCACACATGAGTTCGTTATATGACTTCTCTGTCTGTAATTCTTATTCCAGCCACTGTTTCAATGCAGAATTATTTATTAGCCAACTTGAATGTACTGATAATTCGATGCACTGCCTTCCATTCCAAAGTTCCTCAAAGTCTCCCGTCTCTATTGACATCTCTATGTGACGTTTTTCCCTGTTGCGACGTCTCTTCTATTTCTAGCCTTTTCGGTATCGAGACTTCTACTTTATTTCTACTGCGTCATTCCTGGGCACTTGCTATATGGCTCGGATTGGTAAGGCAGCGACAACAATGAACAGGTTAAGAAAAAGCGTCTGGGAGAACAGGAAGCTTACTGCCAAAACAAAAAGTACTCTTCTTTATGGCAGTGAAATCTGGACAACTTACTCACACCAAGAGAAACGTTTAAACAGCTTTCATATGCGGTGTCTGCGAAGAATTCTAGGTATTAAGTGGCAAGACAAAATCACAAATACTGAAGTATTGGAAAGATCAGGTTGTGTGGCGGTTTATTCCATGCTCATTCTTCGTAGACTTAGATGGATAGGACATCTTAAGAGGATGGATGATGGTAGAATACCAAAGGACATCTTTTTTGGTGAATTACAGATGGATAAGAGATCCCAGGGTCGGCCTCTATACTACGATACAAAGATGTGTGTAAGCGGGACATGATTGATACAGGCATTGATAATGCACATTGGGAGCAAGTCGCCGCTGAACGTGTTGCATGGAGGGTAAACATCATAAATGGAATAAAGACAAGGGAGAAAATTATTGCAGATAAGTCACACACTGAGCGTGTGAGACGTAAGATGGTGCATGATGGTGGAAATGACCACGTGTTCACATGCACCCACTGTGAACGGACATTTACAGCGGGAATTGGCCTTATCAGTCACATTCGCTACCGCCATAGGTAAAAGTTATTATGCCTTTTTAAAGCACAAACTATCGTCTGTCAGGACGGCAAGGTGCCACTGTGTATGTGTGTAATTATATTATTATTATTATTGCTACTACCATTGGTATTACATTACTCATTATTATATTTGAATGTGCAAAATGAGATATATGGGGGGGGGGGGGGGGGGGGGGGGGGGGTCGTGGTCAGGTTTAAATCCTTCCCATTGTATTTGACGCTCAGACACTATCACATCTCTAAACCAATTATCTCCCTGGGGACAGGTCGTTCCAATTCCAATTCCAATTTTCAAAACATAATTTCCAAAATCGGCCTCGTTCATCCTGCGTTTTTCAGCTGTGGTTATTGTTGAGGTCCGCGATTTTTGTGGGTTCATTCACCCTAATTCTTGTCTTGTGAGTCCTATCTCGGACTGATTATGTTGGTTTGTGTCTGTGACTTCGGCTGGGGGGTCGTTCGGCAGCTATCCTTTGTGCTTGTCTGCTCTTGTGGTTCTCTTTGTTGGTGCACGCTTCTGGCTCGTCTCGGTACAGTCCTCATAAGGACTTTTAATTTGGTCTTTTTGTCTCCGTTTTTTTTTTTTTTTGTAGTTGCTGTTGGAGCTTTTCGACGTTTCCGTTTTCCTCCTTGCGCCTGTTTTCACTTTCGATTGAGTTTCTGCTGCTTTTCGATATTTGTCCTCCGCGGTCAGCCATGGTTTTCTCTCTCCGTCTTCTATGTAGTACGAGTAGTCGGCATAATCACGTTCCAAGTATCTAGTTGGGTATTCTACCGGTCTCCTGAGTTTCTTGGGTTTCTTCTTTTCTCTTTCATACTCAACACCTTTTGAATTCCTGGCGCCTGAGTTCCTCCACTCTTGCGATCTGCTAGTAGCTCCTCCAAGGTAGGTTCCCGTGGTCTCTCCGTGCCGTCATCAGGGTGCTCATCTCGGTTTTCTTCGGATGTCTGGCGAGATATTGGTTTCCCTTTGTCTGCCTCGGGCTTCGCGTTTGGGCTACTGGCTGTAGCTTGCGGTTCAGGCTCGATCTCTTGGTTTTCGTCTTGCGGTTTCTCTGTGAGTTCTTGTATGGTTTCTGTTGGTTTGTTTTGGAAGATTTCCATTTCAGCTCTATGCAGTTCTCTTTCGGTCTTGATCATTTGTAGGATTTCTTCGTTCTCCTTCTTCATCTCGGCCATGCGTTCAAGCAGTTTTTCATTGTCGCTGGTTTGTGACGGTGTTAGGGGTAGCTTGACTTGCTTCTTTAGCTCGTCTATTTGGCTTTACAGTTGGGCTCTTTCCGCTTGTGAGCAACCCGTGGCTGTCTCGCATCTCCGAATTGCTTCGTTGTATGGTGTCTTTGTGGTGATGGCGATCTTTAAGATATCTCTGTGCCTTTGCAGGTACGGACAGCCCAGGTATCTTGCTCCATGTTTGCCCAGGCAGTTGGCGCACTTTCTTTTGTTGTTGGGTGCTCGGAAGTCGGTGTCAAGCTTAGCCAGCGGACACTCCTTGAAGGCGTGATGATCGGCGCAGTATCGGCAGATTTCCCTCTTACTGCGACATGTTGCTCTGCTGTGGTCGGCCCTCTGACATCTGGAACATTGAGTGATTCTTGGGATGAATATCTCTGGCTGCTGCATTCTCTTGTTGATTGATACTGTGGTCGGCATTTCGCTGCCCTCCGATGTCACCACTGCCAAGGTTGTAGGTATCTTGGAGTAGGTGAGGAGCCGCTCAGCCTTCAAGAATCGGATGTGAAGATTCTCTTCTCGTAGCTGCTTCGGGATTTCTTCGTCTGTCAGCTCCACTTGGATCTGCTTGAAAACCCATCGGACGGTTTTCAGTCGTTTTTCCTGACTCTGGTGTCTTTCTCCTCCTTCTTCTCTGCTGTCTTGGGTCTTGTCTGTGGTGGGCTGTCGAACTTCTCCCTGGTGATAGCTTCAGTAGTAGCTGTAGTTTCATGTTCTTTGTTACAGCTCGCAGGTAGGCTCTCCACGGTGTTCTTCTTGTCGGCTCCCACGCTGCACATCTTGGATACCGCGTGTTTCTTGGTCAGGTCATGGACTCTAATTGCTATTTATAGATCCCCGCTTCTTCTCCCCCAAAAAAAAGAAATGCCACGGACATTTACACGGCACTAGAGCGTCACTATATAATTTGCTATCAAGCCAATAAAATCGAGCATGGGATCCTTCACCTCTGAAACTATGTGACCTAGTAATTATAGGGAAGCCACAATTTAATGGGAATGATAATGTAAAGGTTATTGTCCAAGCTCACGGTAGTCAATGCACTGCTATCTCCAAAAAGCACGAGATAGATCAAGATAGAAGGTGTGTGTGTGTATGTGTGTGTGAGAGAGAGAGAGAGAGAGAGAGAGAGAGAGAGAGAGAGAGAGATGGACAGGTGAGAGAGACAAAGAGAGAGAGAGAGAGAGAGAGAGAGAGAGAGAGAGAGAGAGAGAGAGAGAGAGGGTTGTAACATTCCGCTTCTGGAGGTGAAACTGAAGCAATGCATGGAACCAGACGGCCCTAATTCCTCAGGCTCAAAGACCCCTCTGCCATACACCGCAAGGTATATTGGCAGTAAATGACAGTTGACAGTGACATTATATGTATGCATTTGTTTTGTCCAAGCATGTAACACTAACAAACGGCAGCGCTCTGTAATATACACAAACAAAATAAACACGCATTACACCTTGTAAATATACATTGCTTTGTAAAATAAACTGTCATAAAAGTGTCATTTACTGCCAATATAGTACCTTGCGGTGTATGGCAGAGGGGTCTTTGAGCCTGAGGAATAAAGGCCGCCTGGCTTGTGCAGTCGCCACGAACTGTGCAGGTTAGGATTTTCTTTTTGCCCCCGACAGAAAAAAATCCGACACCTTACCGAGGGATAGAACCCAGGCCTCCCGAATGAGAGTCCGGCGTTCTAGCCTCTCGGCCAGCCGCTCCTCAGTGTAGAATAAACGTTTAGGGGAAAATAAAAACGTTAAAAGAGTGTCCGTAAAGAAAGGGACATAATATTTATTTAACTGTTAATAAGGGATATGACTCCTCAGAATTTGTTCCGGATAATTTCATTTAATATTACGCTGTTGATTAACTCATACTGGAATTTGGTATTCAAATGTTATCATGAAAGTTCTAATGTAAAGATATAAATGGATGATTTATTTTGTTTCTTTATTACTTATATTTTAGATTTAGTATTATACAATATTCTTAAAGTACAAAATACCTGCTCGACTTTGAGGTATATTTGCCATTTGGCAGTTTAATATATACTACTCTGGTTTCTCTTCACAACGTATAAATCTTTCGCCTTAAGAGTTTTGAGTTTGTACTCGTTTTCCGTTTACCTTTCATTTCAAATGTAAATATGTTGAAATAAATGTTGTAAAAATTTGCGCATATGTCACCTACACTTCCACATGCAACGCTCTGTAACAACACGAACAATACAAATGCAAAGTTTTCTTTAACACTCAATAAAAGTTTTTTAAAAAAAAAAAAAAAAAAAAAAAAAAATTAAGAGTTTTGAGTTTAATGATGCATAGTTGTACCCCTATATGGGAGGAAAACATTTTTTTACTGGCCTCCTAGGGCCACAATTAGAAAAAAAAAAAAAAATTAAGAGTTTTGAGACCGTCGCGGCTGCCTCCTGCTTTTGGGCGGTCAGCGCATCATCCCAGGACCAAGCCCAGTTCGGGCTTTAGTGGACACGATGTTGCTGTATGATGTGAGGAATCAGCGGGTTATCATGCTGAATGACCGCATCCCGTCGCCAAGGCTTGTGGATAGCTGTGCAAAAATTACCATAGAAAAGAAGTTTCTTGTGACAGAGTATACAGACACTTCTCCCACGGCTTCCTAGTTTGTAAAATTAGGGGGGGGGGGGGATACAGATGTTTTCAAACATAATATTAGTATTATGCAAGTGTAAAGTTTTAATCTCAGTTCCAGGCAATTTGGCAGCAGACCGCCCTGCATTGGGCTTTTTATAAAAATGGTATGGGTGCCGGCCGTTCAGAAAGCACTGGCAAACTACTGCACATAAGCTTGCGAAGAGATCACAAACAGCCAAAAAATGATGGGGTTGACTGCTGCATCCTGTAAAGTTTTATTATGAGCCACAGCTGCATAGTTGTTAGCTCACTTGCCTGGCAAGACATTGGCCCAGGTTGAATCTCCATCAAAGGGAGGATGTTGTTTTTTCAGACCAGTGCAGCTATGGGCCCACCCAGCCACATAAAATGGGTATCAGATAATTTTTGTTATTGTCTGAGAATTGTCCAGAAAAGAAAAATGGTGCAGAAGGGAATTACTCACTCACCTCATTATGCTGTGGAGTAGAATATATGGAGGCTTAACAGTGCATTGGCAATATCTGGCAGGACTACATTTTCCTATCACAGTTCAGGAAATTCTAAACTTAAACATGTTTGGTTTTAGTTGGACAGTTACAGCTGGTCAAATGTTGCATTCCAGCTGCTAGAGAACATTAGGAATTAAAATTACGATGCAACAACTAAAGTCAATTTTGTGTACACTCCTGTGGCATTATTCCCTGTGTCATCTGTTCTTTTAATCAACTGTCTAAACTTTGTTTACATATTTTTACATATGTTTACAATTAACAAAACTAGATAGATATCTTCAGAATACAGATATAATTTTGAAACACTGTATTATTTTATGCATTGCTTACAAATCTTCAGGATCAATTTATGCAGCTTGTTGGAGATTTAGGGTTTTGAAACTTTCACCTTTTTGTTTATTGTACCTTAAAGAAGATGTGTATGAACTTGTTGCGTGAGTTAAAATATTTGTTCACGTTAGCATATACATTGTTTTAAATAAGCTAGTTCTATACACTAATTTTTCCTTGAATATTGAATGCAATAAAGCACATTTAAATATTTAAAAAAAAAAAAAAAATTAAGAGTTTTGATTGACTTTTTAGCCTTTTGACTCGGGTGACCTACAGCAAACAAGATGCCTACCACACTAGCTGCACCGAAGTCGAATATCTCACCGCTGATTCGTTTTGCCAGGTGGACGGCACTCTTCACTGGGGTCATTGATGGTGTCACCAGATATAATTATTTGTCCAAGCGGGAAGTTGACATTCAGAAGCATGAGAATGAGATTCGCGAGAAGCACAGGATTAAAATGGAACAGTTGAAAAAGCAGAATGAAGCAGATGAAATGGCAGCACTTGGAAAGGAAGCTGGTGGTGTTGTAGCAAAGTGAACATGAAGATAATTGCTGCTTGATGTAACCTTTTGTTTGTTTTGTTTTTTGTAGATGTATCTAGAGCCTGCATTACTGGTTTGTCATGAGCAATACTGATTAAAGTCAAATAAAAAAGACATATTTTTATTTCTGCAATGAAAAAGAATAAAAAAAATTTACAGTTGTGATTTTAATGAGGTCGTCGGCAACATGGCCTCCGTTATGCATCCAGATATGAAGGTCGAGGTAAAGCTCGAAGAAAGGACCAGTGGACTGGAGGACTTGGCTGACCTCATCCTGTACCTCCTCCTTCATGATTTTTCAATATCCGGCAAATTTTCCAGGGACTTTGCTGACAGTGATTCGGATTTACCTGACAATGAACTGCCCATGAATATGGTTAATTTACTAGACTGCCCAGACCTGGATGTGGGACTGAAACTACATCCGGGGGGGAAA